>DWTT01001922.1:0-10766 GCA_018250895.1 Carterocephalus mandan | reverse complement strand
TTTTTTTAAATTAATTTTAATTTAATAATACTTGTTTAACTTTTTATTCACTTTTAAATAAAGTTTATAACTTTTTTCTTAGGTTAATCTTAATCTAATATTTGAACATCTCATCGTCGTATGTATATATTTTACCAAATATTTATCCACTCTAACAAAATATAAAAGGGTCTATGTCAGAATATAACAAATTAATGAATTTGTGGTTGAACCATTCCACAATATTTATTGTGTGCATGTCAGCAGCGTGGCCGGTTAAACAGGAGCTCTATTTTTAAAACGCTCGCCATATTTCGAACGACCTAACAGTCGTTTCTTGATCGACAGTTTCAATCAAACACACACAAAAAAGGGGTTTTTGAGTTTATTTCACTCTTAACTCGTTGATAGTGGAATGACATTCTAGTGTAGCATGGTGAGCAACGAAAATTCTCAATCGAGCGCTTGATGTGCGGTGAGCGATTCCAAAATAAGGCTTCAGAACTGTTTTGTACAAAATGAAAACCATTACTCGCAACGGTGTCAGCTGCCTGCGGCTCGCAGGTACGAACACAAACCACAAAAGTCTCCCTATTTTACGTTGCTATCGCAGTTACTTCTGTAACTAGCACCAAGTTTGAAATATGCAGATATTTGAATACTTTCGAAGGTCTAGGCTAGTCCACAGAAAATATTATTGTCAGATAAAGTTATATTAAATCCTCGTGGTAGTATATGTGGCAGTAATGTAGTGGGTTCCTTTGTCTTTTTGAATTACAGAACTATAAGTAAAACAATAATTACCGACTAATACTTGCAAAGTGTTCGAAAAAATGTTACACAAGTATGGTTTATTTAAATGCGCATCATGCCGCTCAGTACCCGCACCCTCTGGTCACCTCTAGCCTCAGTCCTACCCTTCCTACCTATTCATAGGTCCTCGGCACTCGTCACACGGTGACCACACCGACAACCCTTTGGTACCGGCACCATTCTCGTTAGTTTCCGTCTATCAGGTTGTTAAGCTTACATTAAAGATGTGTATGTAGTAGTGGATCTTCTAACACAAATCGACAATCCTTGGTATACTCGTAAGCATGACGCGCTGAAATATCTAGACGGTTGTAGACAGAATAAAATGATAAAAATAAACATAAAAATTACCAAAAAGCACGCAGTTCTAAAGCGAAGCTGGTTTTGAAGAAAATGGTTTTGAACGAGTAAGAAACGCAAAATTTATGTGAGATACAGACAATATGACTGTGACAGATATACGAAACGTAACTGGCTATTGTGATGTAGGCACTGAGTTTATATATCAATGGATGTAGGCATATAAAGTAAGATATGAGATTGATGGATAGCTCAACTTCCTGTCACCTCGCCCGATAAATTTCCGTATTTCTCTCTCTTTCCGTCTTCACCAACTTATATCTCTTTCTGAACTTCCGTTACACTTTTTTCCGTAACGCTCTCGTCACGCATTCTTCAGGTTACTCCCCAAGTCAAGCGTGCGTAAAGAAGTTTTACTTCAATAAATATGTAGGTATACGATTAATTACACATTCCTAACAAAATCACATGAGAAATTATTCGTTAAATATTAAAGTGTTAAGCACGGATGTCAGTCAGAACGGTTGTTTATCGTTGGAGAATCCAAGCGCCAGCTTTTAACTGTAGGAAATATTCATTTAAAATTATTCCAATGGTCGTGAAGGAGTATTTATATTAGCATACAGTTATTTTTATTGCCATTGCGCCTTTTTATGGATTTTAAAGACGCAGGTTGCTCTGGAAGGAATCAGCTAATTTACGCAACAGGACGTTGTTTAGATAAAGCTTTGGGTGGGATTGAGATATTGCTTTGGCCTGTACTTGTTATGGATTTTTAGAAGCTGAAAACACGTTTCTTTCACAAATAAGAGGTTGTTAAGGGGAAGGTCGTTGATGGTACGCCATATAAAATGGACTTGTTCTTGTTGTAGATCTGTATCACATCTTTTAAAGGGTAATTTTTTTTTTGAAAAGGTTTCGCGAATTAATCCAGTTGGTAAAAATTTTGTGAACGAAAAAATTACACGTTTAAAGGCGTGTTCGCCATAAAACGGTCAATAACCTGATCATCTAGATCTGGCCAACTATGATAGATGGCCAAGTAGGCGAAGAACGAAGTATCGGTACACTTTAATGATTTAATGCCTTTGTTAAATCTTTTTATTCAAGACCATTTCTAATCTTTAATTTAAATCTCAATTTAACTGTACTGAATTGGCAATTGGTAAAACAGTGTTTAATAATTATTATAAAATGAAATATTAAACGATTATGTTTTTTACATAAAATAATGTAACTTCAAACCAATTAAATTTTGACTCTATTAAAACAAATTTTGTTACTTAGCTATCTAGGCATTTATAAATTTTACACTTGTATTTATAGGCCGTATTATTTTGATATATAAACCATACTTACATAGGTATATAAACCATTTGTTTGTAACAATATTTCTATTTGTTAATCTTCGTTGCGAAGCACAGTGGCTATAAAACGCTCTCTCACTTGAAGAGGTTCAAATCAAAGCAACTGTTATGTGCAAGTAAAAATGTCTCTTACTGCCACGGTGAAAACATTTTTTCATAATGTTCTCGACGATGTGTGGAGTCTGCCAATACGCACATGACCAATGTGGTTCACTAACCCCTCCCATTCCGGGAAGAGACCCGTGCTCAACGTATTGTGGTGGAAGTGTTCTGGTTTCCGATAAAAACCATTAAGTACTTTCTTAACCACTCTCCTTAATTGTTCAGAAGTACTTTTATATGGTTCTTAAAAGCCAAATTCATTCAAATCTCTGCATAATCGGGTGAACGACCAAAATAAAATAATATATTCTCGTGATGTCGGACCTACCACCCACTATTTTGCATATAAAACTGGCTTGTTAATTTCTTTTACGGTTTTAATATTTACGGCTGTTTTTATAGGAAAGAACCATGGCGAAAGATTCGAAGCTGCCGAGTTCGACAGTTAGTTAAGTAGGCATGTTAATTCTTTTGGCGATAAAAGTGCACGGTAAGTCTATAATACTTGTATGTGTATAGTGAATGTGGAAATGATGTAGGACTATGTAATGTAAGAAAACAAAAATATTTTCAAATAAAGGCACATTGTATACCCCCTTAGGGTATTAGTCTCAGCCCTTCTTGTATTATTACATAATGGCCCCGGCATCCAATAGGTGATTTAAAACTTATTAAGATTAACTTGATTATGGTATAATTAGCCTTACTTACGAAATAGTCTCAATTTTATGATGATAACTATAAGAAATGATATTTATATGTATACGTTATGTGCCATTTCAGTAACAAATTATCATCTGCTGTAAGTGTAGGAAAACACCGTTAGTAAACCTGCATGCCTGTTGAGTCCTCCATAACGTGTTCAAAGCCATGTGAAGTCTGCCAATCCACACTTGGCTAGCCTGGTAGACTAAGAGCGCCTAAGACGAGGCTAAGGAGAGCCTACGACGAAGAAAAAAAACGGGTTGTGCTGGTGTTGATACATTAAAATTTGCGGCGGTAGAAGGTGTTCCTTGTGTGTACTAGGAAAGAAAATTCATAGAACACAGGTAGGTATGTCGATAGATAAAAACGATAGATTTTCCGATTATGACAACGGAACTATGATTACACAATGTTTATTTATAATTTTCTGCGACCTCGGTGTAGTGATGTGGTAATTTGATTACCACATTTAAGTCGTTTCAAATCAAAATAGGCAATATATTTGTTTGCATCACATGTTACACTATGCGGAAAACCTGGTATTGTTTAGTTAGTCAAAGAAATTAGTAAAGCTCCCAGTGTTTGTGAGTGATACCAATTTAAGTTTTTAAAATATTTTTATGTCGTTACTTTTGACAAAATACCTCACGTACAATACAGCCAAGTATGACGGTATGATTCTTGATTTGGAGTTTCGCTGAAAAACACATGTAAAGAAAAAAACGGGAGGATACTCGGGAGGCTGTCCATTCAAAGTAATCTCTTATTGTACAAACAAGTACTTATGCCAATTTGAACTTATGATATTCAAATTTGGGGATATTTCCCCTACCAAACTAAGTATTCCAAAAATTATCCAGCAATTCCAGATGAAAGCACTCAGGGACATCGTGTGTTCGCCCTGGCACATGAGAAAAGACGACATCTACAGAGACCTTAAAATTGATCTCTTTAACATCATCATAAAAAAAACATACAGAAGCAAACGAACAGCGGATTCACCATTAGTACGTTGAGGCTATCCAGCTCCTCAACCCCACGGACACAATAAGTAGGCTTTAGCCACACAGTAGTAGTTTTTTTAGTAGGACAAAGCCACGTGTAGTATAGTGCAGTGCGTCGTGGAGAGCGTGTTAATCAAAATAGCGTCTAAGTGTATATAGTCTCAACTATGGTAATAAGTCGACAAGAATAATACAGTCTCAACTATAGTAATAAATCGACAAGAATAGTTTGACTATAACTTAATAGACACTAAGAACGGTTAATGGTTCTTTTAAAATAATTTACATAGTTTGGGTCAAAATAAAGTTTCGTTTTTAGTCTAGATTGCATTAGCCTTTGGCACATCACACCTTTCTGGAAAATTTATAAAAAATGTCTTTTTTACGAAATGAAGTTTCATTTCATTGAACCTTAAAGTTAACGAATGCACGAATACAGTAAAAAATTAATTGTATAGGTCACAATGCCAGTTAGGCATAAAGTGAAGCTCTGGCAACCTGTAAAATAATTTTGAACCCACTGTGCGCGACGGCGCGGCGCGGGAGGTTAACTGAACTGGATTTATGACCTGTGCCCGGCAGGTTAATCCTCGTTATGTCCAAACTTACCTTACAATAAACTTAAACCGTCCTTATCTGTAGAAAAAACAGTTTTTGGCACGTCCGTATGTAGATTTATATCGGTTTTACGACTATTCTACGTGAAATTACGCTGATAGTTGAATTTATGAAAATGCTAAAACTTATAACGGTAAAAATTATAAGTTTAATAATATTTAATATTAGGGTACGTTTATGGAAATCACCTCAGATTGCAGAACCAAAGGCAGATAGATTTCTAGAAAACAACGTGAAACCACATAGCAGATATGTGTTGAATGACGTCTAGCATTGACTCTATAGGGACACGCTTATCTTTGTGTTAGGGTTGCTAGATCTTCGGAAATACTTTTTCAAACAATATTTATTTTCAATATTCATACTACGTTACGTATTTGTATTGTACAGTGTGTAGGTTAAATTATATTAATGGAAATCTTTGAGTTTATTTTTTTAGACCTTTCTAACCTTCAGAAAACTAATCAGTTATTGAGTAAAGCCAGTTTCCCCCTATGTTTATCCTCGAGATGATAACCTATATAGCCTTTGGGCATAGGCAATACCGAGAGCCGAGAGATAATACGAGTACGAAGAGAATATATTAAAAAGTAATCGAAATTTGGTGTAATGTTAGTTGGATGATATTTCCAAGCCATGCTGACCTTGAGCAGATGCTGCAGCATCAAATAGTCTGCGGTATGCTTTAATCCTCAGAAACAAACTACAGCAGATATAGCGTGTTTGAGCTAGTGTCGTTCAGCACAACCCTTTCTTTGTCCCACTGTTGGGCATGATTAGCTTAGTCCACCACGCTAGCCAAGTGCGGATCGGCAGGCTTCACATGCCTTCGAGAACATTATGATGAACTCTCAGGAATGCAGGTTTCCTCACGGTGTGTCCTTCACCGTTATACCAAGTGACATTTAATTTCTTAAATCGTGTGTGCTGCTTGGGTTTGAACCCGGACCGCTCGAGTCAGAGGCGAGTTAGATAGCCACTGGGCTGTCACCGCTTAGTCGCTAGTGTCCTTTATTACATTAAATTTTAAATTTTATTGTCTTGAATTCGAGATTGATGGTAGGTAGTTATGTACTGTACTTGTAGCATCCATAGCCCAATGGCTCACGTTGAATCAATGTGATCGATAGAGTTAAGCAACAACGGGCGCGGTCGTTTTGTGGATGGGTGATCGCTAGTGGTAAAAATTTCATGGGAGTGCATCGGAGGGCACGTTAACCCGTCGGTCCCTGTTGTTTTCAATCTTAAAAATAATCTTTAAGCCTTGTCGAAGACCTACGAGTGGCTTGAGAAAATGCGACACTGAATTACCACTGACCCCTCCACCAATGCGCATTCTAGCAGCATGGTGGAGTATGCTCTAGACCTCCCGCAGATTTGTCTGTGGGGGTGTGTCCCGTGTGACCCGTGTCCAGCAGTGGGATGCTATGGGTTGTAGCTTTTAGTTAGGTAGTTTAATATGACATGTGATCTCCAATACAAATTCAGGTTTTTTGAATTTCGTTGCTACAGTAAATCGAGCGACCGCATTGTTTATTTTCACGTGGGCGAATTTATGGGCATCCTGTTGTTTATAATATACCTACCTACCTAAAACTGATGAGGATTATGGCATAAAAATTTATTACAGGTTCATTTAAAATAACTTGATACTAATACCACTAATACGAATAAGTGTGGCATTTAGACAGTTTCTTTCCGCCCGCAACTATGTGATAACATTGTTGGGCGAATGGGATAGGCTTATGGAATTCATTTTAGCTTCCTCCAGGCTGAACGCAGAGTCGACCACTGTAATTCCATAATATTATGTGAACGATAATTAAAAATGTGAAACATAGATTATAGGTATATTTTTATCTTTTCAGACGTACCTAAGCAATCCTTTTCTCTGAGCTATATAATATTACGCCTGTATTTTGTAAGAGGGGGTAGAGGTGTGTTGTAGTACACCCACTTTTCACCAGTTAGGTTCAGGTGCCATGTATGTGGTGAGTCTAATGCCATACCGTGCACAAATCCAGACTCCAAGTTAGAAAAATTCCCAGGTAAGACCCGGGGACCAAACTCAGGACCTCTAACTTAGCAGCTGCATTTGCAACCACTACACTATCTCAGCTGTAAAATATTGTATTTGGTACTTCAATATAAACCAAAGAAAATGGAATTTCGAATTCCAATTTCTTTGAAATTTACTATGAACCTAGGTACCTATTGTTTCTTTCTATTCTGTGCTATTGTTTTCTTTCACGATGTAAATATCTCTTTAATTTTTGTAATTTGATTAAAATGTAAAAAAATAGCAATATATAAAAATTTTAAAAATAGTCTAGTGGTTCACGCTGTCTATCGTAGAAATTTACATTTCGAGATATAAATTCTTAGTAGGTAATATATATACGAGTATATGGGAGAGGATAAAGTACAAACGTGGACAAAAATCTCTTTTGATACAAATGATTGTTTGTTTTCAATATTCTTGTGTACCTACCGTACGTTATATCGACATAAAAGGGGCAAACGGGTGGCTGCCTACGGCTAACAAAATGGCAATAGAAATTTAATTTGATCTAGTAAAAATATTTCTTTGTGGGAAAAATATTTTTTCTACCTATAACGCTTACCTGATAAATGAAACATTCGTTATTTATTAAACAAAACTAAAAAAGTAGCAGTTAATTGAACGCTACCAACTATTTACTTCTGTGATCGGAGCAGTGGCGGATTTACAAATTTTCCGTCATTAGGCTATTCAATTTTTGCCGACCCTACTAACCTCCGAAATTCGATACCCTAGTTCGCAATCATATTACGTAGTTATATTTATTGTGTCAATGAAATTGCAACTTTATAATTAGTGCTCTAATTATTAAGTGCGTTACAAAATTATATTTTACAGTGTTTCGTAATTTTTCATATTTAGAAGTTACAGTGTTCACTTGTTCAATAGAGCCTCTTTTCAAGCCGCTGCTGACAGAAACGCTTCTACTCTTGAGGATGATGGTAGCCTCTATAATCGTGTGTGGTGTGTAATCGGAAACCAAAAATTTTCAACCCATATGCAATTAATTTTTAGCATTATTGACATAAAACATACATTTCAGATATTACAAAATTATGCCGTAGGGTAGTACCTATAATAAGTGGAATAAGTAAGTAAGTATAGGGTATAATATATATTAAGAGATACTCGTAACGCTCTTAGCATAGGGATGGCGTTCCTCTTTTGCAAAGTCGTTCAGCGACAAACGGGCTATGAAGAATACTCTGCTCAATATTTCATTACGTATCCCGATTGGTAACAATAAATTTCGTCCAACATGGCCTAACAAGCTTTTATTCTTACTTTTTATAGATTTAAATCGCTGCAGTTAGCATTCGAACCAACTAGTGGTAAGTTGCCAGAGGGGTCCCACTTTAACACACTAAGGTAACACACTTTACATGCCCCGTATACTTTTGCTTTTTTTGTTATGTTATACCTCATATCTTACGTTCCTACTAAGCGGCCTTCGATTAGGTAGACCAATGACTTGAAGAAGACGGTGGAGGTCATGAGATAAAAGGATACGGTCCTTGTGTAGTTATAAAATAATGGAAGCCGATGCCCAGCATTGTCTGATGGGCTGAAGGGAGTTATCCGGATGATATACAATGTAGCAAAAATGTAGCGTTACATACCTACTCAGATACATCTTGTTCATAATGTATCTACTCATTCATGTACCATTACAATGCCCTGTCACTGCGGACACTCATTTGGGTCAAGATGATCGGTGACTTGCAAAAACTTTGCTGGCGTTTAAAAGGATTGAAGGGTTCGATAGGTGCCTTTGACATGCTTTGCCATACGAGTACTTAATACTAATAAATGGGTCTCAAATCTTGTAATCGTCGTCGGTCCACTGAGTCGGTCTATATAAAAGCAATTAACCAACATTGTAATATTTAGATATATTACGTAAATGAAAATTAAACTATGTATGACGCAGTGTTTCAAAATGACAAAAACATTTTTTTTCTTCGAGTTTAAATGCAACTCTTTGTGATACAAGTAAATTGTAACTCTAATCATTCGTATACACCAGTGTATTTATGTTGCGCCGGTGAGTCCAGTGACTGATTTTTTTTAAATATCTTGTCTTAGTCTCTGGAATTAATTTGTGTCCAAAGGTATTCGACTAACACACAATAACTTATTGTTTATCAGTTTAATCAATACAATGGTACTAAATAAGATTTGTAAGTAAAACAACTCCGGTAACAAAGTTTATTTCTATATTCGTGTTATGTCTGGCATGTCAGCAATTCAGTGGTTAAGAAAAATTAATTGTGAGGATTTTAAAGATAAATATTGTTTTCTTTTGGAATATATTCCTATTTTTTAATTTTGTGTGGTCTTTAATGTACATGCAAGATGCAAGCAATCGATCACGATATTCGACTACGGCACGGAAGAAAGGTTCAATGCACGAAATCGTTCACGATCGCATTTGGTTTTATTTTGGTGTTTTAAGTTAATTCGGACAAGTTGCGGATGTTTCTCCTCCGCCTTGAATATCAAAATTCTCCACCATTTAAATGCTCAACCAAAAGAATAACTGTAAAGACAAGCTAAGCCATAATATTGTTTAAGACGTGACACATAGCGGTGTAGGAGCGCTAAAACGTTATGCGGTGAAATTTATGAGCATGTTTACAAGATAAATGTTTTACTATTATATCTATATATATTATGTCAACAAATATGGTCTCTGTTATGTTGATCAAATTAACTTTAAATTAAAATTAAATAATCAGTACAGTAATTTACTTTTGTTCAAACATTTTTTTTAATTTGTCGACTATACCTAGGCAATGCCTTTTGTAGTAATGTTTTTATTATTGTGTAACTAACACTTTTTAAGTAACAAGTCAATGTAATGTGCCAATTAACTGAAATGGCTATAACCATCCATTGTCCTTTGTTTAATCCCAACTAAATAAATTACACAATTTGAACAGGCCCTGTGCCTAATGACAATTATGGGTTTTACCATAATTTGAAAAGTAGTTGTAATAAAATGCTTAATTGTTTATGTACCTGTTTAGAAAGAGAAAAAAATGTGACCTGGAAATACAAGTTTATACGAGTACTCGTAAGTTTGTATTCGTAAGTTCACCAAATGGGAATTTGGAACGTGGAGCAGGTTCGTGGTTAATAGGAAGAAATTAATTTATTTCGTAGCGCTATAGTTTGAGCTTAAATATTGTCTACTATCAATAAAATATTCAGTAGAGTTTAAAAAAAAATATTACTATGGTATCGAACATACATTCTGCAAACACCATAGTCTCCAAGTGGTATTTTGTTGCATCTGCAGTTTCTACAAGTTATAAGAACAAACTCTAACAACTCTATGGGAGACTAAAAGCTTGATGCCCTTAAATGTACAGTTAGTTTTGCTGTTTGTTTAACATTGGTTTGACCGAAGAAATACATAACTTTAGCTTAGCAAAACTTAAGAGAGTTTTTCAGGACAAGTTGAAATTTAAAATCCTGAGATAAATTGTTTTATGGCCACAAACTAATATTGGAGGTACGACTACTTCACTGTTAGGCGAAAAATTTAAATTTGAACGTCTGATCATATCTTAGGGTCAGCCATAAAGAGGACAATGCCTTACAGCGTTACCCATTCGAGGTCGGTTTTTGGTAACACGAAACATTAGTTTGCTATTATAAGGAAAATCTACACAAACAATATGTTTTTTTCGAATTTGAAGAGTATACAGATTAAGAAAAGTAAAGACAAATGTAAGTATCTTTATTTTAATAAATATTGACTATTTTATGAATTATTTACATATATATTTCAACATGTATCGAGTTCAAAAC
>DWTT01001921.1:0-10767 GCA_018250895.1 Carterocephalus mandan | reverse complement strand
GGGATTAGGCCTTAGTCCACCACGCTGGCCAAGTGCGGATTGGCAGACTTCACATGCCTTCGAGAACATTATGAAGTTGCAGGTTTCCTCACGATGTGTCCTTCACCGTTACTTGTACTATTATTCTGTGGTTATAATAGCAAGTGACATTTAAATTCTTAAATCGCACATAACTTAGAAAGTCATTGATGCGTGCCGCTGGGGTTTGAACCCGGACCGCTCGAGTGAGAGACGAGTTCGATAGCCACTGGGCTGTCACCGCCGCATCACTCTTACATTACTCAACAGAAAACATTGAAAAAGTTGTGGTGGAATTGGTACTGCTTAAAGTAGTTTTTGGTACCTACTCGCATACAATATACGAGTATGTCCGCGATTATCTCGAAAACAACAGATCCGATTGGATAGCGTTTTCGTTATTTAAACATGCTAGCCAATCAAAAATAAAATAAGCTATCAAAACGCATTACTGTTAAGTAATTTTCAATGTATTGCATCCAGTATGGCATGAATAAAAAACCAGTTCGGGAGTCATTCGCATTCTGTTATAATCTCGGACCTGTTGCGTAGCGTGATCATGATTCTGCGGTGCGCTTCGAGGACCTGTTTCGTTGACATCGCCAATCGCAGACAACCGTCCACGATTGGTCGAAACCAAGAAACGAAATCTCGAGGGTAACGCTTATTCTTTTGTTTAATTTTTTGGTGTCAAGAACGGAGTAATGATCGTAAATACAACAAGATTACAAGTAAAAAGCATACTTACTTATCGTTAGGTTTCGTAAGAAAGTTTTTTATTAATTTTTATAGATGCATTTTTATCAGGCAATACGATTTATGAATATAAAGAGTACAAATTGCTGAAAGGTTAAAATTTGGTTTTTTCGCAGATTATATGATATTTTTATACATTCTAATACAGAAATGGTACTCATATCAATAAATACTAACGCCCTCTGTTAACTCAGACAAATAACAATTTGATCCAACAAATGAATGAAACTATACTTCGTATTAAAGTTATAAAGATTCGATAGGCCACAGTTGTTCTGAAATATTAGTCAATCTTGGTATCTGTTATTACCATCTCGGATTTAATGAGGGAATTAATTGGAATGCGAAAGGCAGCCGTTAGTGTAATTATGGTTTTGACTGGTTCGAACCATCCGCGCCTACACAGATGAATGGTAGGTATTATATCGATACCATCTATACGCTAAGTAGATTAGCAATTATTTAAACCTTTTTATGAAGGTTAAAGCGCTCGTGAACGCGCGTTTGAGACATAATCCACCGATTGGTGCAGTTGCACCGGTTTCAGCCAGCAAATTGATGGGTGGCAAAAATGTTAAGTTAATGTTAAGTTGTTAAGCCAAGCATTCGGGCTAAAACTTTTAGTGGACAGGTTAACTGAAGAAGACGGCGGCAAACGGTTGGATTCGGAAGGCACAGGACCTGTCGGAGTGGTGTCATTAGGAGAAGTCTATGCCCAGCTGTGGACTTCAAAAGGCTGATGGGAGGATGGATGGAAAAACTTTTGACAATTTGGTTTGAGTTATGGGAAGAGACCTGTGCCCTACAGTTGACCAGTAAAATAGGTTGCAGCTAGTAAATTAAGTCTACCTTGTTTGATGAGTGGTTGTATGTTGAAGTTTATGAGAAATAATCTGCACCCACAAAACTTATAACTAGTCTACAATACTGGAACTAGCAACTGGCGAGGTTGGTGAAATTAAAACTAGTTACACTTATGGTGGTCTTATAATAAAGCATATTTCGTAATAAAAGTATATTTAGCCAGTATAGCATTGTTTATTGTAAGGAACAATCGACACATATATTTATAAAAAAGCGAAAAAAAACGGGTTATTAACCTTTAGTGCCTTTAGACACTAATTATGTGTATGATTAACGTGGCTAATTAGTTGTCACCATGACCGTGTTACCTGACATTTTCGCTCCTTGAAATAAGGCTCTTATTGAACACAATATATTGGTTATAGTTACAGAAACAAGCGCTAATGAAGCGCTCATTGCCAAATAGCTCGCGTCGTTCATACCCATGTGGTCAATATATTTTGTGCCCTTCTTTAAGTGACTATTATTGCTAAATTTATATCTTCCGTTGAACCACTAATCTTTATAACCACCGAGTGAGTAAATATATATAACCTCTTATTTAAAATTATTTTTTATTCACTTTCCTTTAGCTTTTCTCTTTCTCTTATAACACTACAGTTTACTTTCCTTTAAGCTCTTTCTTTATAATACTACAATCTTACCTTTATATTTTCTTATTTGTTACGTAGAATTTTTTTGACAAAAGGCATCTGGAATCGGAAAATAATCATAGAAGTGAAGTAGAGTGCTTGTTATATCCCGACGACGACCAGGTACTTTTCCTGTTTATTGCACACGGAACACACTCTTCACTCTGTCCTCCGTGTACATTGCATGTGTGATACCTAATTAAATGTATCATATGCAAGGCTTAGTTAAATCAAATATACCATAATCCATTCAAAGTATAAGTAGTCGTTATGACAGAAAAATATTGTATTAATTGGTAGCTGTCTTGCTTCACGCAGAAATAAGGGATTGACGAGTATGTCAGGCGTGTCAATATCAGCAGACAGGCAGCTGGCTAGTGCTTTTGTAATGAAGTTCGTCATGAATAAATGATGGCTTTAAACCGAATGTATTATTGAGTAAATGTCAATGGTGCCCGGAGCGGCAAGCGCACGCACAACTCAATGTGTACGCTATTAATGCGAAATAACTACAATTTGGGTGATAAAACGTTTGGCATGTTCGACCGCCGACCACTGGGAAGGCGACGGGAGCCTGTCACAGGCGCAATTACAGTACCGAGAATCGGCATTAGTAGTTCGTTGGCTGAACTATTTATGTAAAATAAGAGCGGCTTCACGTACGGGGAAACGATTGCACGCATCGCTCATTAAGCACTTTAGACCAATTTGAGGTACAGAAAAAGTCGGACGAGACGTGCCACAACATCGCGTGGTCAATTAAAATGTAGCCGTCGACCGAGTGGCAGTCGGCAATCAACGGTATTCCATCCGCCGAAGCGAACGGGCTCGCTCGGAATTGCTCGCGTCCTGCTATCTAGACGCTTCAAACAGGACACCTATCGCCACCGTTAATAACAAATAACTACCTAGTTCAACTTGTTACGTAGCTCGGTTACCGCAACCGCGAACTGTAAGGATTCAGCATCCGTTCATCTTGAAAATGCAAAAATGCAATAGATTGCTTGTGGTTGCAGCACGGTAGTACTTACTCTCATCTTCACTAGGAACAGAACTTTTCATGGTTGTGAAATTGGTGTGGCGAATTGGGTCGCTATCTCTTTAGGTAGATATAAATTGTCAACTCATGAAATGCTCAGCTAGGTGATTCCTAAAGCTATTACTTAACATATTCTACCGAAAAAACATAGTACAAAAGCGAAGAATTCATACCATGCATTCATAGAGCATTGGATTCGATTTTCAATAATTTGACCAATATGGTGACTACACTTAGTAACGCCCAACAATAAGGGTTATAAGGGATGTCACTGGTTAGATAACAAGCGGATCAATCGCAGCATGGGAAATAAACCTTTTTACAAAGCCTTTTAACGATATATAATAGATTAGAAGATTTACTAAGCACCAATGCCAAGTACAGTTCACTGAGTTATTTATATTCTTCAGTCATTTTATTTATGATAATAAAATCCAATAAAAATAGACCAGCCTACTGCGATAGAGTTCTATTCGAAGCAGAAAGTGGCTCTGTAAACGTCATCTTCCTTTGTTCAACACGAGTCACGGTGGTAGCCGGTCATTACTAAACAAATATATTCGTGCTCGTTCCATTACACCTGAGAGCCGTGGCTAGCCGCATGACTTGTAATAGTGCGCGGGCGCAGGCTGTGCCTACGCGAGGCTTGTTCCGGTCGAACAAGTTTAGACATACTTTGGGATATAAATGCTTACAATGGCAGTTATTTTCTTATGCAATAATGCGTACTGTACAAGATGATTTGAAATTAATAATTTTACAAGAGCATTTTTACTGAAAAACATAATCTAAATAGTAACTAAATTAATACAGTAATTAAATTAATCATGTTATGAAATAGGTACGTTAAAATTTAGCTTAATAATAATACCAATTACATATTTACCTTCTAAGTATTTAAAGAGACTGCTTTAATTGACGAACAGACGACTTTCTAAATAATTACAGATGAATGATATTGTCCCAGGCTAGGCTCTGTTCTAGAGACAACTAATTGTGCGCCCGCCATGCATCAATCATCGGTCGACGCTACAACGAAAACACTGTTAGTTTTGCCGCCGAATTATTAATTACATTCCCACAAAAAACTTACACACGCCGCCGAAACGCATAAATTTCTTCCTTTTTCACCGCACAAAGGAGCCGGGCGCCCTACAATATAGGAGTATAACACTAAACAGATTAACCGCGCCGGACACGGTCGTCGCGGCATAATTTTTGGCGCCAGTAGTCCTGCCTCTAGATTAAACTAATATGAAAAGGAAATTGAGTAGAAAATGGATGAAGGTTCTATGTGTCATTAAGGATTGGCTACGCTCTTCGAAAGTGCCGTCCGGGCCGATATTTATTTGACTTCACTTAATTTAATTAGCATTTCGGTAGTTTTTACGACCTGTTAGTAATGTTCGGAACAAAGTTTAATGGGCACTTATAGATAATAACAATAACATTCACCCAAATATATATTCATAAGCGACCACTAGTCTATTTAGTTCTTGGTTTATTATTCATGATTATTTTCGGGACCGTCACCAGGTGTGACGGGTTATATCATCTATGTAGAGATGCGTTTGTGTTCTTTTACATTTTCAATATAGCTGCCCAGAAGAAATTATAAGACAAATATTGTGAAAACATGCCATTCATAGTAATTATATACCTTATGAGATCAGTTGATTTGGTAGATAGGACCATCTGATATAGTTTTGAATAAGTTCCAAACTGTACTCGAACATAAAAAAAGTAATTAAAAATCAATATCATCCCAAAGGGCTATACATATTAGCAGGGTCATAGTACATTTCATCACAATTCACATTCGAATGTTTTATGAATGCTATGTGGTAAGAGGTCAAACAGAAGTTAAAATTATCATGTGCAAAATATTGTAACAACCTAGTAGGTACTTAAGCATTAAATTCATAACAAATATTGGATGCAATGGATTCATTGAGATTTTAAGAGAAAAGGAAACAGAAAGGAATTTCAGATAATAGTTTTCATAAGTTACTTGACCCACACGATTGGCAAGGGTCCACTCGACCCTCCCGGGTGGGCGCTATGAATAGTAATGGAGGCCAGGGCTCCAGGGACAGCCTCCATCGAATAGCGCTTATGGTGCGTGCTAAATCGACAATACCCCAGGGTACTCCCGCCTAATAGACCGTTTTATAAACTCACCAATTTCGACCGCGATTTGTTCTACGATTTGACTAAATGAACCGTAACATTTTCCGCTAAGCCAATAACGGTTTATTTATGTTGCTAAGGAAGGTTGGTGATGTGATTGTTACATTTGAAGAATGAGAATGATCAAGGTATTTTGTATGACATATGTAAGTATTGTAATATTTAATGCCTTAAAAGAAAGAAACAGCGACAAAGAAGTTTCTTTGTCGCTGTTTCTTTCTTATCCTCCATATGTAGTTACATAGGGTCGAAGCTTTAAAGAGAGATGTTATGGATAGGTACTTAAAAATGCTCTATTCGATTTTACGGTTAACATTTGTTTTGAATAACATATTCGACCAACTTAAGAAGTACGTAATCATACGTACGTACGTGATTTTATTTAGTATCTAGAGGGGAACGAAAAATCGTCGCTAGAGTAAGTGACACAACAGACTGCAGAAGAATGTCAAAAAGGTCATCAAGGTTGGTTGAGAACTACCCAAAGGCATAGATAAGTTTGAGAACAATTTTCTTTAGAAAGAAGAGGCAGCGTTATTAGCGGAATGTATCAATGAGCGTCGCATCGCGTGAACTCACATTCATGAGCAGGTCCGGTGAGGAAGAGCCCTTGCCGCTCATGTCTGCGGCGCTGGAGGCGCATGTCACTCATTCACAGCACTCGCGGGACGGCGCAGGCGGCGCGGGCGGTCTGCGTGCGCCGAGCGACCGCGACTGCCGCGCGCCGGCCCCCACCGCACGACAGAGCCCCCACCGCTACCGGCTGCCTCATTTCTCACTATAATTTGCGTGTTGCTCGTTTTTTACCATTATTACTCCCTCGTTTTGTTTTACGTATTATCGAGTGCATCCCGCTCGCACCGGCCGCCATGCGCGGCGAGCGCCGCCCAGATAATAGCCGCGTGCAATTACGTCTCGGCCGCGCGCGACCACGCCACCGCGCACTCGTTCCTAGCGAGCCGGCCGCCTAGCGACATCTCTTGTCGAGAAGCGGCACTAGGGTGTCAACCTCAATCTCACCACGAAAACGGTCCAAAAACCCCGTCAAAAAGTAAACTTACTTGCTAACATCTAAATGTCATATTGATTCTCCGTGTACTATACTCGTATATAGAGTACAGAGGCTATTGTTATTCCATTGTTATAACTTCTTGTACAGTTAAAGTATGAAAAAAAAGTCTGCCAAAACCTTCACAGAAGGTATAAGAAGGATGTACCTATATTAAAATGATAAGAAAATATGTATCTTCAATTAAACAGTCTCTAACACAAAAGGGTTAATCCTTACCAACCCATAAAAGAAATCTCACCTTTATTTCAGTTCACCTTTTTCACTTACAAAATATAGGTTCAGCTCCAATTCTGGTGGCGTGGTGACCACTTAGCATCAAGCAATTACGTGTACAATACTGTACATTCAATGGTCCCATTATAAAAAAGGACTAGGTAAGTACACCTATATATTTGCTATAGAATACTAACTATTCAACTGGTAATTCATGGTGTATACTTTTCTAATTAAAAGTTACCCCTTGCTTTCAATATTATGCTAGAACATAACGTTAATGGCCAAAGCGTTGCATGCAACGCAAGGACTTTCAAATTATACCTCAGGTACTAGGTACGATACACTCGTTATAAAAAACTTATTTGAATTGTTCATGTTTGCATTGACAAGAAAACTAAACTTTTGGACAGATAATATTTTTTTTATCCAAAAAAAAGTAGGTATGTTAATATTTTACCTTCTGTTTGTCTGTCTATATTATAAAAAAACCTACCTATTTGTACCTGTATTTTTTGTAAATAAATTATTACAGTATAGAAAAACTTTGATTAGTCATGTGATTCCAAAGGTACACTTTATAATAAACTAAATTACTAAGTAAGTATCATTTTCGATAAAAAATAATTAGCTTGTTCATTTGCAATACATACTACCTACTACGCGAACGTACGAAGTGAGCTACGAAACTCGTAGCTCTGCGTAGCAATTGCGTAGACCACTGTATCAGTTAATAATATATTCCGAGAATTTAATGGCGGATCCACACACTATTTTAGTAAATTTTGTGAATGGTACAATTTTATGGCCTACTTTGGGGTCAGATGGCCGTGTGTGAAAATGTCCAAGATATTTATTTATTTATTTATTTATTTATTTGAATCTGCCATATATATGCCGAGTTGAGTGGAATACTTATCTACCGGTATAGTGTAATTTGTTGTCCCTGCGTACCTCGGATCTAAATAAATTCTGAACCAACCTTGTGTTTCAAACGTTGATTACGCATAAACGCTCTCACTTATCTTTAAAGGAAAAAAAGCATGTTAAAATCATTAAAATTCACCGCTCGAACACGCAGTTCAGTCAATGTCTCCTAAATCACAATATGTGAATGTTTCAAAAGGATCTTACAAGTTGTTAAATACAGGAGAACAGAGGAGTTTTTTATAGACTGTTTTATTCTGTTTTGTCTAGCAATTAGTTGTATGATTTATTTGTCGAGTTTTCGTATTTTAAAAAGTAATTTAGTCATAAGGAATAAAAAAAGAAAATCATGAATTAATTCCTTTTATTTATAAAGGCACATTTTACTATAAGAGTTGAAACTCTAATTGACAACACTTACACTAAAACTTAAAATGGTAACTTAATTGATAAAATGCAGGCACATTTTCGCTTACAACAAAGTAACAGATAATATCGAACAATATACAAAACATTAACTCTACAAAAGCAACTAAAGATTCAGCGACAACATGCAACATTCACAACAGTTCATAAGTTTCACTGCCCGATTGCAACCGGGGGTTGTATATTGTAATGTCCTTGGAAAACGGCATAGTTATCCTTCGAAGCGCATTGATACGTACTGATAGGTGCCGAGTATTGGTGGTAGAACCGATGGTCTCTGACTTGCGTTCGAGCGTACAGGGCATCTTGGCGGACATCGGAACTCCATCCACCGTACATCATGCCACCGCCGAACACTGCACCACTATTATATGCGTTCGCTGTATTAGATAGCACCTGTGAAGCGACAGACCCATAGTTAATCGGCATATGCTTAGGCGCAACAGTCGCCGACGCCACCGTCCCTATGTTAGGGCTTCCGATCGATATAGCTGGCGCCGTTTCGCTGGGCTGAGTTTCCACATTATCTTCAACGTGCTTAACCAGTTCCACCTTATCTTCCTCTTTCGACTTCTTATTTTTCCTTGACACATTCGCGTGAGTTTTCACATGCTTCGCCAGATGATCGGACCGCATAAAGCGCTTGTTACAAAGCTGGCAAGCGAATCTCTTCTCACCCGTGTGAGTACGGAGATGTCTCTGCAACTCGTCGGATCGCGTGAACCGTTTGCCACAGAATAGCCAATTGCACACGAACGGTCGCTCACCAGTGTGCCAGCGGAGATGCGCTTTGAGATGTGAAGTCTTTCCGTACACTTTTCCACAGCCGGGAACGTGGCAAATGTGCTCCCGTTTCGCGCCCTCCTTTCCGTAGTTGGGTCCGAAGCCGGCAGCTTCGGTGAGGCAGTTTGGACAGCGGCACTTGGCGCATCGGCGCTGGAGCTCGCGGGCCTCCTCTGTGGCGGGCGCGGCGGGCGGTGGCCAGTAGGGCTGGTACTGCGGGTAGGCCGGCAGCTCGCGCCAGCCGCCACCGCACCACACGCCCGAAGATGCGCTGCTGCAGGACGACAGGTCCGACGCGGGGGAGAGGGCGTCCCCGCGCCCGTACCCGCACCCGTAACCGCCCATCATATTCATTACCTGTTATAACATTAATTTATTAGTTAAAACCACAAAACTTTTCAAAACACTTAACAAGATCTAAAACTTCAAATGATAAACAACTAAAAATGAAAAACCGTCAAACGAAAACAGAACAACCCAATGGGATGCACCAAGAAAACTCGAGGTACAGTATGCCATAATTATTTTACAGTAAGTGCTGCATGAAAGCTGCAATTAAGTAGCACTGGGTGTGGGCGGGTGTACGGACCTGTTGCGCGGGCGGATCCATGTATTGCATTTCCGGCGACGGTGGTGACACAAGACGCGACGAGAGCTACAACTGGATAATTACAGGGCGGAACACCGCTCGCGCCGAGACGTTTTTAATAACTGGCTTGGGATAGACGTAACGAGCGGTTGTCACCTCTCCCCGGCCCCGCGGCTGCGCGCGCGCACCCCGTCCCGCGCCGGCGCAGCCTCCGCTTCCCTCGCCGCTCCCCGCCCCTCGCCCTGCCGTGACTTATGAGCTTGCGCATGAGAGGAAAACAGAAAGCGCCCCGCTTAAGCACAAAGGTTATGTTTACATTAAAGACGCCCGCCTTAGACGCGGAGGAGTTGACAGCGATACTTACTAAGCATATTACGAATATTATGAAGTTTTTAGTAAGTAACTAAGTAAACAACTTAATCATGGTATAATGCACAACCAAATAGATTTTACCTAAGCCACCTTACAGAAGAAATGTTATGCTTTTCTGTTGTCATATTAGGTATTTTTTAATATTTCAATTCAACTTTAAAAGCACATAAATTGATATAATAACAGTACCTGTTTTATGAAGAGATAAGCAGTCAAGTTCGCAGAGGGTAAAATGAACATTAGTTGGCTAGTTCTTACGTAAGTAAGAGGACTCTAGGGGCGTCACCTTTCTAGCAGGAACAACAGTTATGTTTACTCTATAGAAACATGTACCATACAACCTTCTGGTTATATTATAGGTTCTACCACGGAGGTATCCTCTATGGGCTCTTCCATCTACTTGCTAACTAATCTGGCCACTACTCTGGCCAACTGAAGGTAGTAGGTACCTACTCGTATATTCTATATCTATGTATACATCCTAGGTCGACCGCAAACAAAGACATTTAACATACTGCACTCCAACTGATTGTATAGTCTTCGGGAGATTATCGCAATCATCCGAGCTACTTTGGGGATCATTGTAATAATAAAACATGAACCTACGTACTACTTATACTGTAAAACAAATTTTTTTTTAAAAGCTTTTACAACTTTTATTGAAGTGAAACTTCTTTAGGCGCATGAGAGTAAAATTTTTACGGATGAAGCGGATATGACGCAATAATGCGTCACGCAGCATGCAACGTTCGTGACGAAGAAGAAGATGGGCGATCAAAAGAGAGTAAGGGCGATCGAGAAAAAATACCTACACGCTATTGGTTTGTGTATTCGTTTAGTAGTTAAATGTTAGAATGAAAATTAAATTGAAATTAAAACTTATAAA
>DWTT01001920.1:0-10767 GCA_018250895.1 Carterocephalus mandan | reverse complement strand
GCTGCGCACATGTAATGACATTGGTTTGGTATCTAGGATGGGCCAGATATGAACAAAATATACCAGCACCTGCAGAATTTTTAGATAATATCATGTTAAGAGAAGATTATGAAGATTAAATTAATTAATATAAAGAACCTTGTTTTATTGTGATTACTTTCATGAGATTTCCTAACAGTATTAAAATGTCTGAGTTATAATAAACATAACAAATTACTCTGTGATATTAACTGATAGGTGTCTAGTTAAATCTATGGATAGCTGCCTACTTATTTTATTTCACAATATGTCAAAAACTAACATTTCAACAACAAAATCTGAAAATGTTTAAACTTTAATATCTCAAATTCTCCATTAAGAAAAACAAAAATTCTTATTGAATTGAACTCGGAAATGAATACATAATTTTTTGAAATATTTTTCATTCATAGACGTCGAAATTATATCTCAACTAAAATCTTGTATGGGAGTTCGCCATTGTTCTTTAATGTCGCATCTTCCTAATCAGACAGCTTTTCGGTTCTTCGCAAAACACACATAATTGGCTTGACATTTGGCAACGGCGCATTCACATGAGAAAGTGAGCGTCGTTACAACGGTAACAGCTGTATGCAGACGCTGCGGTTTAAAGAGACTGTAGAGCCAAGAGAAAACAGTATTTTGATGATTTCGGTAGCCATACAAGATGTTTTAAAATATGGAACCGAGTTGATATCCCCAATGTTCACCTTCAGCCTTCATAAAAAAGATGTTCAAAGTTTGCTGTTCGCTTATTATTATATTGTTTTATGTGTATTTATAGTAATAGTATTTACTTTTTTTTATTCATATATGAAAACTTGTTTAAGTAGGTACTGTTTATAATGACACGTGTGATACCTCACAGGCAAAAACTGACGGGTTGGAGGGAAAGCCAGCGCAGGCTCACTTCTCTAGCGTGAGCCCCGCACCGCCGCCGCCGCCGCCACCGCCGCCGCCGCCCCTGCCCGCGCATAGCCCAGCCTCTCAGCCCAGCCCGAGGTATCGCCCACCCCCAGTGCGGTGAACCCCATAGCGATGTATCAAGTATAAAATGTAGATATGCCTAAATACCCCAGAAAATGGCACGTTAAATTTAACAGACAACTAACACGTACGTGACAGATTATAATTTCAACGAATGTGTCATTTGATGATACTCAGCTCTATTAAAAGTAACATATCTACCTCTTTGCTCTTTTTTTGCCATGGATCGGGAAATTGGATTGGGACTATTTTAAAAACGACACCAAGAAAGTGCATCTTACAGTTGAGTCCCAAGGTATTCAAGAACAGTTCCGTAAATAGAGCACTTCGCAAGGATTTCGAAAACTGATTTTTTTTTTAACCGTAATTATTTTTCCAGGCATCTACTGAGCCCAATGCCGGGCCCCAGTGGCGTAAGCACGATCACACACATACGGTCGCCATCACACCCGCAGGTCTGTATCAAAAATTAATATATTTATATTACTTTAAGTTATAACATTTTAAGAAGTAACTCAGTTTACAAGTGATTGATTGAATAAATAGATTAAATAGATGATAACTGCGCAATTGTCAAAGTACTTTTATTTTTGTGTGTACTGAAATTACAGCCCTCCTTGTTACATTGCAAACAAAATTTAAAGTACAATGCGGCTGGATATATTTTTCTCAGTAAATTTGATATACCTATTTTTATACTCTACAACAATTTAATATACATACTGTTCTCAAGAATAATATGTATTATCAAAATTGCTATGTATTTTGATTCCGTAATAACATAAAAATGAAGCAGATAGTCTTCAATATCGTAACTAGCCATTTAGCTAGTCCTTGATTAAAAAAAATCTACCTATCGCTTTTGGCCTTAAATGGTGTAGCGATGTTATATGAATCCTTATATCTAGTTTGCAACGATACCATCTACTAATTACTTACAGGTTATATGTATGCCCCTTGAATGCTTGAAACCGCATTTGATTAATATTTGCTTTTTAGGTCTTTAGTGTTTTACAAAACACGTACGATTATGTGGTAAGGTTTCCTTAAAATATTGTTCAGATTAAGCTTTGAATGTTCTGTTACTCGCTGATTTAATAGATTTTACTATTGAGTTGCCAACACGCTTACAAGAACAAAGTTTTAAAATTTAAATCGAATTGTGCTGAAAAGAAATTCGAAATTTTCACCGGACGTCGGTAAATAAAAACAGTGATATGGTTTTGAAAAAAAAATCAGCTATTAATAATTATACACAATACTTTAATAATAATCCTTTGTCCTATATACTACTCCTACATTTCATAAAAAAGAAGTATTTAATTTTTAATACTCTTTGCAGTTCTATCAGGCAGATTTGCTTTTATGATACAAATATGTAATATAATAAAAAGATTAAAGTTTCAAATGTCGTTTTCTTCAGAGCGTATGATATTTAGACACCAAAATACATTCCCATTCGTACGTGTATATATACATAATGAATATCGATTAAGGTTAATTCTAATTATTTTAGTTGTTTGTGATTTGCTGTTATTTGAAATGTTGAATCGAAATATTGATTGACTTTGATTATAGGTCTCTAGTGTTATAGAAAAGCTATGGCAAAAAGTTTTGGTAAGGCTCGTTTCGAAACAATACAGCTTTTGTTGTCGTTTTCTCAAAAGTTATTTATTATATTAAATGTTATTGTTACTTTGCAAACATGCTTTAAAAGTTATTCGATCCCATGATATTGCATCTTTCCCGAAAATATGCTATTGATAAAAAAACATCAATACACTCAACTCTTTTGCTTCTGCTTATTTTTCACTAGAATTTGCTAGTCTTGTTTTTCATTGCATTTGGTAGCTGAGTCTATATTTTGCTGATGTCATGTGTTTCACACATCAACTTGCTGTGAATGTTTTTTTTTCCTGTAAACTATAAATTATTATTAATCTAATTTGTCTTTGTCTCGAAATGTTTGCAATGTCTCTCGAATGTTTTGAAAATCATTTAAATTTTATTATTTATTTGTATTTTACTCTGATAAAATACTTAACTGTAAGTTATACCTGGTAGATTGCAAACGTCACACGTAGAGAATGCAAAAACGGCTCGTAATGAAAACTGAGTATTTATTTTCAGTTTAAACTCTCATACCGTTTAAAATATTTGTTACTTGGTTAAAATTGTTACTATTTCATGTGCCGCTATAACTTAAATAAAGACGACAGTAAACTATCTGAAATTAAGACGATGAGAACACGAAAATAAACTATGATAGCAATACACGTACAAAATCCCTATCATTATCTGTCCTATAACAATTATTAACCCTAATGTTTTTTTTTTTGTTTTATTATTTGACAGAATATGCCTGATGCCTTCCTGGCACAATTATATTTATAAAAGAAAATTGTTGGTGCAACAAAGCAAACAATCCTATTAATATTATTGACATTTTTGGGGGTGTTTCTATATGTGAATGAAAAGTTTCAGTATTTACATGTGAAAACTCAATAGAATGTCAAATTGTGTCTCATTGTATCAACATCGTTTCAGCTACCTAAATAAATGTAAACGTTTTTGCGAGTTAAAATGATCTCAATGTTCTCTTTTAGCATTACTTATGCTATTATTACCATTCCACGCTTTAACATTATTGCTTTACTTGCTTTAAGTGTTTAAATGTGAATTTAAAAAAAAACAGATAGGATGTATCAAGTTAATGCTTAAAATGCAAACAACATTATCAATATTTTTCATTATGATCATGCTTACATGATCTTAATGAAAAGACATGAACATTGCAATAGTCTAGTTGGTTGTTTTAAGTAATGAATAGATAATTACAAAATATTTAAATTCAATTGCGATCCAATTTACTGATTAAAATCCTCATGAGAATGTCTTTGTGGATACATTTGCTAATGAATTATTACGGTTTAAAGTTTTATAAACTTGAACAAAAATTCAATACAAGTCGTTATAACATAGCAAACGGGCAACCCGCCCGTCGCCGCTCTTGGCAACTGTAACTCACTTTGAACAATACTGAAAAAAATATCAATCAATAAAATATAAATGCATTATTTTGATAATATTGCCTATTGAACGTTACGTTTTAAGTGCATACTTTATACATCTATCTCATTAATTATATTGCTGTATGTTTGATCTACTTTTGCAACACATATTGACGGTGAAAAGTTTTAAAGGCCATAATAATACTCGGAAATCATATTTACGAGTACATCAGCTAAATGTAATACCCTATGCAAATTACATGACTATTTACTCGTAGGTAGTAATAAGCACACTACCACAAATAAAGAATATCATGTCTATAAGTTATATACAATACAGTAATAAAAATTAACAATATAGGATTACGGTAAAAGTAAATTTATTGACCAAGTTACTTTCTGTATTGATAATACTATTTTGTATTAATTTATCCAGCTTTGAATATCTCCATCTATAAATCCATCAAGCTTCTAGGACAAATAGGCCTGGACGCTGTTACATATGGGGGTTATGGTTATGTTATAATATCACGTAGTTGGGTGCTTGAATTTCATAAGTGATCTTTTCCCCGTCAACATGTTGTATTTTAGCCAAAATCCGATTGAATGTCGTACACTTATTTACCCAGTGAGGGTTCTTAACGAATGCTTTATTTGTACTGCGAGCTTACTAATACGAGACGTCGGGTTGTGTAGAGCGGGAAAGGAGATCGCGAGCTGCCGCCCTCGCTGCTCGTGTCGGTGCCTTTGCCATCAACCAGCCACGGCCTGAACCTCACCGCGCACTTACAGGTTCATACAAGCGGTGTACAAACCGCTAACCCATTATATTTTTAACTAAAGACCAAATCAAATACCAAATATCAAACAAAACCTTAGGCTTAGGTAAACGCTTTGCAGGTATTTTGTGCTCTAACAAAAGGTTTGTTTTATTTTAATTAAACAATCTTTGAGTTGAGTTTTTGCGGTTTCCTTTTGAAGCCTCATAAAACGTGCCACCATAATAATCACAGAGATGGTGGATGGAGACTAAGAAATAAATAAGTGACTCATTAATAAATAAATTTAAGTACATGTAAAGAAATATATTTACTGTTTTTACTATTCTCCATTACATTTTAAACACATATTCGGTCAAACCATTTTTAAAAGCATGAGGACCATTGGACTAAGGTCATGTTTTTCACGTGCTGATTGAAAGCTATTACGACCTTTTCCGACCCCGTAATTGTCATAGATCCTATCAAATCTTTAATAATTGGGAAAATAAAGAAATCGCAACGGTACCAGGTCTGGACTATGTGCGGGATGGGTCACTAGCTCTAGCTTTTCATGAGATAGCTGTCTGATAGATGATGACTGTTCGCAGTGTGAGCCGAACAATTGGCATGGTGCTATAAATGAATGCGACTTCTTCGTCATTTTTCCCTAACTTTTTTCAAATACACTGGGGCAAACGTGCAAAAAACCAAAAAATTGTCGTTTACCACTCAGCATTAACTGTCTTTTGTTCTTCAAGCTGGGCCGTGCAGACAGAGGCCTTATTCGCTATGTCAATCAAGGAAACGTAACGCGGTCTGTCATGGATTTTGTGTGGAATTGTTGTAAAACCGTATTCTGTATGGCAAAATGTCAAATTCCAACCGTGACACAGTATGTGACATGGAATGTGGAAAGGAATGTCAAAATGAACGAACGCGAAAATGAACGCTGCTTGCGCGCAACAAGCGTGGAATCCGCGTGGGAATCAATATCGTGTCTGTCTATGTAGAAACTTTTTTTGCACTTTTATATAGGAACACTTTAATATATTTTATCAATAATTTACTCTACTAAATCACCTCGTATGCTGTCAATCTCTCTCAACTGTGATCGTGTGGACCTGTACCCAAAATTACTATTATTTTTTACTTTTTAGTTTTGAAGTTGGTTTTTTGGTATTTTAATATTGTTATTTTGTTTATTATTTTAATGGGAGGCTTCGTCCCCGCACCCCTCTTACCCCTCTCTTTCATTCCGCTGTAGAGAGATAGACACAAAAAAAATTATCATCAAAATCCATACACAAATACGGCTACAACGCAATAAACATGAACACATCGTTTGTTATCCTTGTTATGAATTTTTACTACTCTTAGGGGTCAAATTTTATCTTGAAATTTATATTTAAAGATATATTCATCTATGGTGGGACCATATAAATAAAAGTAGAATAATCAAAATCCATACATGAACCGACGCTACAGGGCAAATCACAACTATTACTAACATTGCTATCCTTATTATGCTTTTTTACTACTCTTAGAATTATTTCATGAAATTTATATGGGACCACCTTCAATGAAACCTCCTTTTTAACACGCTTTTATTAGGTCGACCTGTTTCGATCATCAGTTAAAGGTCGGTTAAAAACAATAGAGACGCGGTTTCCTATTTAATAAAAATCAATGATCGAGTTTTTATATATTTAAAAAAATATGGGCGGGCAGGCGCGCAGAACTTCTAAAGTGTCCAATGTAAGTTCGCTCAGTGTGCCATGTATGCTATAATTCGAACAATTTTATAAGATAAAAGCAAACAAAATGATATTAATTCATTCTACATCTACATTCTACATCTCTCTACGTGTATACGAGAAATACATACTTTTAAATAGTGATATAATATATCTAATATTATGAATCCTAATTTTTAAATCCAATCTTAGATAAAATTATACATAAATTGATGTACAAATAGACGAATAATATCATTAAAATTCCTTTCATTAAAAGACCTTGTCGAAGCAGCTAATTTAAAATCACCACTATATATTATAGTACGATACAACATGATGCGTTTAATTGAATTCGTCTGGAGAGCAGTTCTCGATGGTTTACAAGGAGCCACTTGGGTGACGCCATAACCATGTTGTCACTCTGTCAATGACATTCAATGAAGTAATTGATCCCAATAAAATATTACTCTGACAGATTTATTGTTGAGTTAGTGGTATGTACACCCTGGTTAACTTTTTATGCCGATCCTCTAACTACTACTATACCGATAACTAACGGTATTATAACAGCACATATAAGTCTTATTTAAGACAAGATACCAAGATCAGTTTAATCATCAGAGCCCTTTAGCCCTTTTTATTAGAATAATTTAATCACAAACTACTCTAAACTAATTGGCATTTAAGGATTATATCCTAAAAATGTATAAAATAGCTAGTGTTTCTGAAAAATATCTGAAAATAAAAGACAATAAGTCTACTACAACTTTTACAAGCGGATTCAACATTCTAAACTTTTATCGCAAAAATAGTAAGGACAAGCTATGCAAGCTGTATGTAATGTTGGTAACTTACTCCATTAATTGTTTGCTCGTATAACTACTATGAATGAAAACATCAATATACTTTCAACAAATTTAAATATTTGCCATAACTATACCTTCTATCCTGAAACCTCACCCTTTCGTATTCAATTTCAGGGCAATTGATCAGCGGCTTAACCGCATTGTGATAATGTGGAAAACAGGCACACTGTCACTTTATTTATATTAACATCATAGCCTTTAAATTATGAATAAAAATTATATTTTACATTAAAAATAAAACTTAATATTGATTTTATTTAAACACGAATCTGTTCATTTATGGAAGTTGAAATTGTTATAATCCAATTATGATGTATGTGGGAAATTTAGCGTTTGTACTACGTTGTTTGTGCTAATTAGCATGCTTAAACAAATGTACATTTTGACACATAGGTTTTTCGGAAAAATATAATCGAAAGTGTATAATTTGTAGGTTGTAATTTTTACCTTACTGACCAATGACAGACATAATGTTCCTCACAGGTCCCAACTCCTGTGGACATGGCCACATCTGGATCCTTGCCGCACATATTCCACCAGCCACCCAAGCAGGTCAGTTGATTTTTTATTATAATTTTATTATTAGTTTTTTATTTAATTTATAGTTTTATGTCCAACGCCCTTTCTTTGTCTCACTTGGGCACGGCATGGAACTCCATTGGGTATGGGTGAAGTAAGGGGGTTAGGTCCACCACGCTGGGTCAACTGTCGATTTTCAGTCTTCATATGCCTTCGAGAACATTATAGATAACTCTCAGGCATGCAGGTTTCCTCACGATGTTGTCTTCACCGTTACAGCAGGTGACTTTTAATTTATTTGAAATGTTATTTACGCGTACCGCTTGGATTGAACCCGGACCGCTCGACTCGAGTGAAAGGCGAGTTCGAAAGCCACTGGGCTGTCACAGCTTACTGTGTAGTTACTATGTACCTACTGATACTTTCTTTTTCTCTCTGTAGAACCTGGTAAATTGGAGCATCGTTCTGTTTAATGCTTCACATCTTCACTATCAAAATGTGCTCGTTTTCAGATTTCCTATTTGTGTAGGAAACCTGAAAACGAATCGGTTGACGTTCGCAAACGTGCCAGTTGATTGAAGAACGTGTCTTACAGAAAACGTGTCGTTAACGGTAGTTAATTTTTAACCCTCATTTATCATGCGAATAGTATGCGAGGTTGCCCGTATTCTCGCCAGCCGACATAAATATCACCATCTGTTGTGTTGAGACGGACAAAAGTAAGTTCAATGAGCACAGGAATTTAGTTGTTCTGTTTTTTTAAACTTCAATTTAAATAAATATGCATCATGACAGAAATGTATACATACATTGTTACGCACAATTGTATATTACATAAATTGAATACAATGGGAACCTAAACTGGTGACATCCGCCTACCCCTTAGGGAAATACAGGCGTGATGCTATGTTATTATTAAGTGCGTAAAATTAGCAAGCTTTTTTAAGTGTGCGTAATAGAGCATTATTAATGGGGTCGGAAAAGTAGGCACTTGCTGGACGAGAACTCCACATTGCCATTACCGTCTTATCTCATCATCTAAATTCTGCACTACTCTTAGCGCTGTATAGACTCATTATAAATACGTTAATGCGCTCGCTTCGATATTGTTCCGGGAATTGGACTTCAAACGTTATTCTAGTTAACTCTAGGCGTACTTAAACATTGCTATTTAGTACCTGCGTGCCGCGCCCCAACCCCTCGCCTACCTGCACAGAGTCGCTCGACCACAGCACCATGTGTCTGCCCTTCATGGTGTATTGGCCGCAAATCATTCAGTCGCGTCCCGGCGCCGAATTCGGCAACATCTGCCGCAGGGGTGGGAATACCGCTACGCTACTGACTTCGATAACCGACCGGGAGTGATAAAGTACAACGATTCGATTCTAAACCGTAATGAATCTACGCGTAGTACCAATTTTGCTCAGTGACATTTATTTAGATGGTAAGCTGCATTTTTTCACTGAGTTGCGAATTACTAGAAGACTAGATTTCATATTAAATGAAATAAAGCTTACTACAACTGTTTTGGACAATTTAATCAGTAGATACCGTCCCTACTCGCATATTAGCAGTTCGTGCGCGCACGTGTTATTATTGAATGAACAATTTATTTTTAATGGTGACTTGTGACGACTTTGTTTGGACTTACAATTCCCTTGTTAACAATATCTTTTGACATATTTGTATTTTTATAGCACCGTAAACCGACTTCTAATTTTTTATCAAGCAAGAAGACCTGAATTTCACTTAATATTGTCGAGGCAGTCGTTGTAAAAAATTAGAAATGTTAGTACGTAAATTGAATTAAGCGAAAGCTGATATAATTGAAATCTCAATGTAAATGTCAAGTCAAGTAATGTAATGTCAAGATTATATTATATTATATATGACATAGATAATCTTTGAATTGATTATTATGTAGATTGGTTAAAACGTGAAATTTATTTTTCTATACTAGGTGGGATTTGTTTGACAGTTATTAGCTGCACTTACAAATAATATAAATAAATGGTACATGCGCTTCACAAATGTATAATATTGACATTACATACAATAACAATATGAACGTATTCAGGTCAAAGCGACCACATGTCCACGAGTTTTCCAAAATTATACTGTCCTTATGGTGGTCTTATTTCGGTTTCAAGCTAATAATACTCACAAATATAATAATAGTCACAAATAACCCAAAAACTATACCTAACAACATCCACAGTCTTGACCGTAATTTATTTTTAGTAAAATTGTCGACATGAAAAAATCGAACCGAATAGGAAAGTATCTGAATGATATTATAAGTAATTAGTATCTGAACTGACTAGTCAATATTATGTTTATTATCAATATTAAGTGACATATCCCAAACGAGTAATTTCGGTGTAAATAACTTTCGTATGTTCATCACTAAACTAATGTGAGATTACTTCGTACAACTGATTACGTGTTCCCAGACCGCGATGGAGCCCAGCATGCCCGGGCACTCGCCACACATGTCCAGCCGGAGCACCTGGGGCGGCCTCAACGTTTCTTACGAGATGCAGCAGGACCACAGCAAACCAGGGTTAGTTGTATTACAACTAATATCATCACCAATATCACCATTCATTTATCAAATAAATAATAGCGATAGATATTCTTTATTCTCAGCAACAAGAGTATGTGTGCTTGGAATCTGTTAAAAATGACACTGACAATGTGTGTGAACAAATGCGACTCAAAACACAAGTAAAGGCTCATTTAGACGGTACCATTTTCTTGTACGTTCAAGATCAATAATTGAATGCAATGAATGAAGCTCAATAATTGCATTCAAGAATTGTAAGCAACTGTTTACACACAGATTGAAATTGTAAAATTGAACGCAACT
>DWTT01001919.1:0-10771 GCA_018250895.1 Carterocephalus mandan | reverse complement strand
ATTTAATTTAATAATTAAACAGCAAATTAGCAATTTGAGAAATAGGATTGAATAGAATAGAATAAAAAGGACTTGTATTTTTGTACTACTATAGTGTAATACATTAAATATCATTCATATTTTGAATTACATAAAAACATCATAAAAACGAATCAATACTACTTAAACAATTTTTTAGGACACTCGCCAAAACTAGAGATGTTGATAATTAAGACAATAATTTATGTCACGAACGACCGAGTTCAATATTATAACACAATTTATTGCATCAAATAAGTAACTTTATGGAATTTTAGTGTTCATAATACGGATACGGATACGGATAAATAATATAGGGACAGCTGACGCGCTATGATTTTACGAGAGCTCGAAGAGTCTTTATCTGGAGAAATGTAAACGTTTGCACTGATGACATTTTGCGACCGCCCGCCGTCATCGCTCTTCACACAACTTATATGTACGAGTACGTTAGGACGGCAGGACCAAAATGAAAACTTAAAAGTATTCAATGAGATAGGTACTTAAGATATTTTTTAAATCAAATCATTCATTTCAAAATTGTTTCAAAAGTCTTGTACGCATCACATCACATAACATTATTTTATTTATTTTTATTAATTTAAAACTTTATTACAAAACCTTAGTGTGAACGAATAGGTGATCTTACTGCCCACCAAGGGCATTTTCATTGACCCTATGTTTTCCAATGGATGTTAATTTCTACGATTTCAACTCACAACAGGTACAATAAATTATTAATAATATAGTATTTATTAATATGTATATATATTTTTTTTAAATTTATTGACAGTAAAACTTTTTCCTTTTAGCCCTGCCATTCTAACGCTCATCCCAATTCGGTCCTAAACAAACATCATGTTGAATGCATTCCGATAAGATTTATGACAGAAAAAAAAAGTAGGTACATGTTTAAGTATATTTTTTGCGAGAAGAGACATCCAGACAATAAATTTATTTGAAGATCCAACAAGGAACTAGTAAGGCGCCACTCAACAAATTATCAACCAAAATATTGATAAGAAAGTTGCAAACATTATTTTTAGGGGCCTAATATTTGTGCTTGAACTTAGCAAGTATACTCATATCATTATCTTCCTTTCCTTATCATGTCTATGAGATATGTTAACCCCCTTAAATAAAAAACTGTAAAGTATGTAAAAAGTATTCAATGAACTATTTCGATATCTGTTTCAATCAATAGGCACTGTCTATTGGGACCTGTAAATCAGTGCTGAAACAAACCTCTGCCTATTCTTTCAGGGATGAGGGCGATTACGTGGTAAGTAATATGAACATAAAACGTTGCCTCCCATACATTGCGTGCCTATTTTAATTTGGCTCCAGAAATTCCAACATTAAATTATATCCTAAAAATCTCAAAATATTGTAATGCTTGAAAATATATTATTTTGAGGTAAAATAAAATTCGTTTTATCGTTTTTACCCTACAATGCATGCAAATAATAATTTCAATTTTTAATTTTTCAATGTCGTAAGTTAATAAAATAAACAAACATGATATAAATTGCCTTTGCATCACAATAAGCTGAAAGTTATGAGCTGTGATGCGTTGTGCATGATGATGCATTATTCGCACATACTGTCACACCAACATCTGTTTGACGATTGGCGAAAGCTAGCTTTTGTTACGTTTGTATCTAGAAGGGCTCGTTATCGTGAGAAGTGAGATATTATCAAGTTATGTTAAACGGTCAGCCGATAGTTAGATGGGTCATCGCTACTGACTGGCAGAATTTTAGCGTTAGCGGTTTCGTGCTTCAGAGAGTATGATGGGTGATCGGTACTGAAATTTCGTTTTCATGCTTCAGAGAGTATGATAAGCCGTTGGTCCCGGTTGTTATAGTAATATAGCAGTGGTTAAGCCATATTGGAGGCCTCCATAACATAACATAACATCACGCCTATACTTAACTAAAGGGGTAGGAAGATGTGTGTATACACCTCACTTTTCACTAGTTATGTTCCGACATTGTTTATTATGGTGGCGTAGGACGAAAGCGCAACAAAGTCACAGCTAAAAACTATACTTAGAGAGCATTATCTAGGTCAGATATTATTGTCCTATGGTGATTGGTCCTATGTGGCCAGGATTAGCAGATACTCGTATGTAATCGCTGGAAAATGCATTTAGCAAGCCCGCAGCAGGCGGGTATGTGGTACTCACCAAACACGTTGGAATACCCACTAAAACCCAGCACCAGCTCCAACGTCCATTGAGGCGTCACGGGATCGCTGACACATTCCTACCGTGACGATAAAAACTCTTGGCCTACTCTTTGACAAAATTAAGAGAAATTAATGTAATTCAATGAACATTCTTTTTGTAATTTAAAATGAATTGTGCAAAATAAACTACGTAGGTATAATATGCAAAAACTCGATTGAGGATATCTCTTTGTTGTAGCATACAACAAGTCCTTTGCTAACATTAAAAGTAATCTTAATCCTGTGACTTTTCGCATTGGAAGCATACAAATGCAACATCAGTTTCCAAGGCTGCGTAAGGACGTCACGACGGGGGAATAATCACGATTTTCCCAGCATATTGCACATTCATACGGCGTTGCGATGCGAGATATGATGTATTCAGTAACGCTTGCGACTGCGGAGTAAAAAGAGCCGACTTCCGTCGATGCTACTCGATGGTATTGGTATTCAATACCATCTATCGTAGTTCGAAGAGCTTTCCCTGCTACAACCGTCCGGAGATTTGTCGTTCATCATTTCATTATAAAATAAGAACCTTTTTTATGGATGTAATAAAACAAACAAGCATACAAAAACGATCCGCACGTGACAACTGGGATAGTTTCTGAACAATACCAAAACACAGAATGAGATGTTTTAGTTAGCAGAGGATACAGTCCGATGGTAGGAGGGCTGAGGCAGGGTCTGTCAGTGACAGTTAGTCCTCTTAATTAGTGTCCGTAATAGTCCAGTTAGTAATTACAAGGCTCTTACCTTAACTTTTAATATTTGCAACACTACGTCTAATAAACGCCTTCTCAGTCGTAATAGAAGTGCCTGAAGCAAACAGACTTGATTTAAATAAAATACTATTTGAATTTCAACCATTCATGAAATATTTTAATAACTTACATTTATCTATAGTTGATGTTTACAAATTTTTTAGAGTGAAATATATTTCAGATGTTCACTATATATATCAACACCTTTAATTCAAAAACGCCTTGAGAATCAATAAATATGTCACCAGAACCTGTATTTAACCAACAGCGTTATGAAAAATTTACGTCAACTTTTACAACCGGCCAATTACCTATTCCACCGCATTCTATTGTTTTCCTAGAAACACGAACAAGCTATTAAGCAAGAAATAATTCGTTTGACATCTATAAAAACCCACTAAGTCGAAAGCAAACACATTTAGCACTGGGAGTATATAACGAAGTACCTACTGATGTGGAGATGACGCTTAAAATGTCGTAAAAATTTTACTGCCCGAAGGAAAATAAATAGTTTTCGCTCTGCTCCATCTAAGAGTTATACAATAAAAAGTTTACAACTAAAGAAAATAGACTGGGAATGAAATGGCCCTGCCCAAGAATGCAGACGAAGCCATCATCATGACTAAACCCGCAAGAATAAGTCAGCAGAATGAATGGTTTTGGATTGATGGGTATGGTATAAATAATAGCATAGTTATTTAATCAACAATTAATTCAAACGTCTTCACATTTCACATAGGTAACTGGATGTCAATAGCGTTATGCAACGTACTGAAATGGAAGAACATTAAAATTCAGACCTGTACCATTGTAAAGTTAGTCCAACCAAACTAGTGTCTAACTAGCTAACCAAATTCAAAATTTTGGGAATAAGTGAGTTTTACAGAAGAACTCGTAAATCCACTATAAGAGGATGTACTTATGTCTAGTAATTGTGACCCCTAAATCATATTAACTAACAAATACATCACTTCAATATCCCTTGGTGTATGACCACGGAGAAAATTTGTCAGGTCCCGCCCGGATTCCCGTGTGCGTGAATAAACATCGTAAATAATCCTTGTTTTCTGTACAAACAAGCCTGAAATGTCATAAATATACATATTTACAGAAACGTCGTCCGTATGTAATAACCGTCAAAGATCATAATCGAACGGGAGTTATTGCGAATCAAAGTGTATGTCACAACGTACGTGAGGATTAAATGCGTCGTTACTCAATAATGCTTGTTTGAAGTTGTTCGTTTAATTTATTGCGCATTACTATGCAGATTAATGAGCTTTCCATAAAATACATGTTAAACATTCAACATTCAAGAATGTTGCAAATTAATTGTCTATAGATGTTTGTCTCTTTCGATCAATGTATGGCCATCCGGCATTTCCGTTCAAGCAAATATTTTTTCTGTCCTAGAGGTTAAGGTTACAATAAAATTGTACTTGGGTTATTTATACTGGCCTAACCCTGAATTCCTACATTTGTTGACAGGTGTCTGAATTTATATGCAGTTTATCATGAACACATAATTGTCTATAACCAAACATCTGGTACTATAAAAATAAGAGATACGTATTATTAGACGTACTTCGTGGTAAAAATTTAAAAACTGGGTACGGAACCCAGTACTTTGGACTGTTTTATCTTCACATACCTATACGCTGACCATTTTCATAACTACATTTGGTTCATGCACGCGTGAATAATACATCATTGGCAAATAGCGAAGCATAATATAATATTTCAATACAGCTGTTCATTTCAATTTCAGTCAGCTGTCAATAACTCATTTACAAGGCGTGTTCACATCATCCAATGTACTTCTGTGCTGCTTGTCTACCAGTACCGTCTGTCCTACTAACTTTATTTCCATTCACTAAGGTCTCGAATCACCCGTCAAGATAAGTCTCGTTTCTCCGCAATCAATGCCTGACGTCTAAAATATTGCCTACAGTAAATTGTGCTTGAGGGATATACGAGGTGGTCACTGATCAGTCGTCTCAATCAGTCGTACATTATATTATTTGTCTTTACGCGGACTTGCTTATCTTAAAACAAGCGGAATTTCTCTTGCAGTTTCCAGAAGTAAATCTGTCCTTGATGCCTCGTTAATCTCTGTGAAATCGTCTCCTAATCTTCCTTCATCTTACCATCTCGTTGCCTATAAAATCATATTCCTACTAATGCTGACATTAGTTTTGTTGAAAAACAAGTTGTAGTCATAGAAAGCATCAAGGAAAACACATGGCTCCATCAAAACACAGAAGATGCAACTTTCATAGTCACTGTGTTCAAAGCTCAAGCGATGTCATTGATGTATTCACGGCAAGTTGTACGACCTGTGTAAGGGCAGCTGCCTTCAGTAAATATTTGCCACGCACGCTATGATATGAGCTACAGTTCATTGCGCTCGATCTATATTTGTGATCAGGGAAACTGTACATTTCCATCTTAATATTACGATATAATGAATTCGACAGAAACGTTTTTCCTGTGTGTACTAAAAATATTGTTCCATGAATTGTTTTAGCAGTCATATCCTTAATAAATATAACTGTATTAACGGGCGATAAAGCTGATGGCTTAATGGGATAAAGCCATCAGCTTTATCTCGTTATTTGTATCAGTTGTGTTGAGTTGATTTCTGCGGGTACACTTCAAAGCTTCCAAAAATTCTTCGAAGACTTTTTCCGTTTAAGTTTAAAATGGGTTCTATCCTAAAGACCATTAGCAAAAGGGCGCAGCGCACCGTCATCACGGTCAAAAGCAAATGACAAATTATTTGCTTACCAGCATTTACGGAGTTCTGTCAAGACATTCCTGAGTTTGATAATAATAACCTTTATGTCCTGAGGTGTAGAGTGGAAATTAGGATATCCGTTCTGTAATGAGCGCACGACTAATATTGCTCATGCAAGTTTTTGAAGGCACATGGTGTTTCTGTATTCATTTTACAGTCTGCTGCTATTCTAGGAATAATATTCTACCATATCTCAGTGTATTTCGGTGCAGGTGCCCAGATGTCGAAGAGATCTTCTTCATTTTGCTGAATTTCAGCGGGGACGCCTTGTGTACTCACAATTTGTCTTATTATGTCCGTGGCCACATCTGTTGGGATTTATTGGCATCATTTCTTTTGCTCTTACAGCACGCTATTTATATCATTCCTTAATAATTACCTGGCACTGACTAATTGCTTTTGATCGGCCTAAATCTGTATTTTCATGTCAGTGTGTTAAGGGGATTTGCAGCAAGTTGTGCTAATTATTTGACTCTGTGAAAAGCTTGTGAAAACATATTTTTTTGGAGTACGTCATGTTTGTTTAAATAATAATATAAAGTTAGAAAATATTTACCCATTGTTTAATTCAAACCTCTGTTCCAGTCAAAAATCAATCACTTAAAAAATAAACTACTTAATACTTATCTCTCCTAAACTTTTTACAATTTCCAAAATGCACAATATGTTTCCCATAGTAGCCTGCAACATCAGTGCAATGAGACCTGTATATATTAATCTGAGCCTTAAACGATTTTTGGGTCAAATCTCAGCGATGCGTCAAGATGCGCAGTTTTTTGCGCGATGTCGAGAGGACGCAGTCGGCGTGCACAAAGAAATGCTACGGCGTGTATGTTGAGATTCTCACACGAACGGCAAGACATGTGCATGCCTAGCACTCGGGACCAGTGCAGTGGCTAACTGTAATGATTCCACTAATATTCAATTACAGAGGATAAGCGAATTTACCCGATTTTATTTGTGAAGCCGCAGTGGCTAACTGGAATCGATTCAAATAATATTCAATCAGAGAAGACTTCGTTAGAACTAAACATACGAAAAAAATTGTGAAAAGTGTGATGGTAATCCTTCGGGACAATACAGACGTGATGATGTTAAGTTTATTTATTTGTTAAACATTTGATTTGTCAACCAATAAAGTCGCAGTGGCTAACTGGAATCGATTCAACTAATATCCATTGAGAGAAGATTTCGTTAGATCCAAACGTACGAAAAAATTGTGAAAAGTGTGATGGTGATCCTTCGGGACAATATCGACCAATGATGATAGTTTACTGAAAACAAGTTTTTCGGTAAACTATCATAGTTTTAACAAAACAACCCTACAACATTGTGCCCAACATGTTCTCGTCCAGCCTAACCAAATTGTAATTCGAACTTCAGACTCAGTCACAGATTGCCACAATGCCTTCGAGTAAATTATGGAGAACTCTCAGCACGTAACTTAAAGTAGGTACTGAAGCGTAACTGCGTACCTTTGGGATTTGAACCCTTGAGTGTGAAGCCACAGTGAGTCACTGGGCGATCACCGCTGTGTCAATGTGACAATTTTCCTAGCGGTTTGCAACATGCAAGAACAATTCGGGACCGCTCCACAGATTTCTCTAATCGCATTTGTCTGCAGATTTATTGCCGTCATCTTTTTGTCTCTGTTTGTTTACGTTAAAAAGACAAGTGTCAAGTTACGCAAAAAATTACCGTAAAAAATGACCGTAAAAAATGACCGTAAAAAATGACCGTAAAAAATGTTAAACGCCAATCTGAAGTGCGAAGGTGATTAAGGTACACGAATTTTACTGTGAATCATGGGTCCGCGCACATTTTCATCCTTAATTCTATAGTAATAAGGGCTATATGATAAGTTTGATAGTTTATATTCGTACAAGATTGCAATTTCGTGGGACTGAATATGTCATAGCGGTGATAGCTCAGTGGCTATCGAATTCGCCTCTCGAGCGGTCCGGGCGGTCCGGGTTGAAATCCAAGCAGCACGCACCTTTGACTAAAGTCAAAGGTGCAACAAATTAAGTGCTATTTAAGCAATTAAATGCCAACTACTGTAACGGTAAGGAAACCTGCATGCCTCCATTTTCTTCTCTGTTCTCCATAATGTTCTCGAAGGCATGTGAAGTTTGCCAATCCGCACTTGACCAGCGTGGTGGATAAGGCTTAAGCCCTCACATTCCGAGAGGAGACCGGGACCCAGCAGTGGGACGAAGAATGGGTTGAGGTGTAAGTGGTAGTGGTGCAATATGTCATGAGTAATGCAGGTCATATTGTCGTAGGACGTAGATCTATAAATAGAGTTTGATAACTTTGATTTCATGTTAATTGATAAAAAACATTTTTGTAAGTTCTCTGTAAAATGAATACTTAGCTCTCGACCAATCCGCATTGAAGCAGCGTGGTGGAGTATGTTCTAGACCTCCCGTAGCTGTGTCTGTGGGGAAGACCCGTGCCCAGCAGTGAGACGTGGATTGTAGCTATACATTACTACCAATATAAAATAACGGTACGTTAATAAAATAAAGATGACTCTACCTTTATGCGATCTCGGTACCGAAACACATTAAGTGACCGTTGCAATACGTAGGGTGAGGGGTATTTATTAATGTTTGTACCTAAAATGCTTGTAAACCGTTTAATTCATAAGTATACCTTTAATTATTAAGGTACTGGTACCAAAATTTACCATTTTCCATTTATAAATATAAATCCAAAATAAGGGTACCGAAATAAATTGAGTATCGAAATATTCCGGTAACCGTTATTTTTTTTGGTATGATACCGCAATATAAGGATACTTTAAGTGTTGGGTTATTCTGTCTCTGGTTGCCTACCGATTTGCTAGCAGTTGATATTTTTTACTCCCAACATTTCAAACACATTATACCGGGAATCCCTGTTTTCATAATAAACAGTGCAGATCGTGTTTCAGTACGGCTTGCTTTACTAGGAAAACAGGGATTTGTAGCTAAATTTCTTTGTAGACGTGTGTTACATTAGCTGCCAAATTGGATGGATTGGGATGGATTGTAATGAATTTATTCACAGTTCATTGGTGTAATTCGTTAGACGTGAAACTGATTTCCGACGATTCACTTCGACGTAACGTTTCTGTGTCTGTTTTACATGTACCTATATATATAGTTCTATAATTCATATTATAAAGAGATAGTGTTTTCTTAAGTAATTAAAGCCTATGAGAACTGGACGTGGTAGAACCTATTAATTCAATGAGTTTTCCTTTTTCAACTGAAGTTTAATTATACAGTTCTATAAGTATAATATTATAAAGAAATAGTGTTTTCATATGGAATTAAAATCTATGAGGACTGAACGTTTAATTCAATGGGTTTTCCTTTTTCAACTGACGTTTAATATAACACAGGAAGATAAAGTGCTCATAATTTAACGCTAAATCTACTTATTATTGCTATTCGAGTGTTTTATTTTAATTTACCGGGCGATTATACAAGGTTAACAAGAGCAGCGCGTGTGGTGCACAGCCTCCCGCAGCTGGGTGTGGGAGAAACCAGTGGTCAACAGTGGGACGTATGTTCGTTTTAGCTTAGAATAGAGATAAATTAATATTTCAACCTACCTACTAGCGAACTGAAAAACTAATGTTCTTTTAACTGCTTAACTGTATAACTGGACTTTTTAACTTGTATCCACAAAAAATCTGCATGCATACCATACGCCCTGCGTATAGCTGCATGCCAACAGCTACTTTTATTGCCTGGTTAACTATCCAGACTGTCTGTTTCACTTTTATTTTACCTCACACCACGCCCCGAAGACCAGACTAAATATACTATTTGATGGACCAAAACAAACGGGGAATAGTGGACTCATCCGAACGCTGTTCTTCTGCATTCTCTATAAACAGTTTGGTGTGGTGCCCTTGAACTCCGTTAATAGGCTGCAAGAGGTCAGCTGGCACTAGTGTGGGATTGCCAGACATTTGGTAAGTTCGGACGTGTCCCGAATCTGATGTGCCTTTTCCACGCCTGCGCCCAGTTGTTCCATTATGGAACTACTGAGATTTTTTCACCACCAATCCGCTGCATGACAACTGTGACTGACTTTGAACAAGACTCAAATAGGGACTGGGATGGTTAGTCCCAAAAGGTACTCTGTGGTTAGTCCAGTTAGCAGATAGAGTTAATATGAACATTATTGGTCAGTTGGTTAGTGGGTATAAGGACTGAGAATTGTTAGCGATTGTAAGTCCTGTTAATAGGTGTTAGTAAAAGTGCAGTTAGTAATTGTTAGTAAGAGTCTCGTTCCAAGTCAGTCACAGATGTGTTGTTACCCTTGACTAAGATGGTCGCCGCTAAAGAAGTGTAACCCGAAACCACACCATTCCAACTGGACCACTATTGCTTTAAAACAATTATTACGCGTTAGAAATGGTACTTGGTACCGCGGCGGGCGGTGGTACTGCCCCGAGCGAACTCTACAACAATGCGCATTACGCCCTTGAACCGCTACTGTTACCCTAAATAGCGGACAGAGAAGGGAGAAATGTTTAGCTACTAAAATAGAAACTCCGCTAGGCCTTCTTTTTGGATTTTTAGCGGCATTTCAGCATGCTCTGCTCATTGTTCTACGCGCTGTTTGAGTGAAGATGTTAAGTTATTTAAGACTGAAATTCCTTCATGCATTCTACAGTACCTTTTTGACTTTGTTATAATGTGCAATGTTTCTATTTGTAGCCTGAAATGGTTAAGAATTTAGCCCTCTCGTGTATCAAATCTTATACTTTATGGCCGTTTTCTATTGCTGCAAGGGCAAGATACCATATTAAATTTTATTCGTGGATATAAAATTGACAATTATATCGTTAAAATAAAAAAATAAAAAAAAAGTTTTTTTAAACTTTTTATTTTATTTTCGTGCATTGTCATCGGAACCAAATATGTGTGCCAAATTTAAGCTCGATAGCTTCAGTGGAAGT
>DWTT01001918.1:0-10772 GCA_018250895.1 Carterocephalus mandan | reverse complement strand
CTAACTCTTATAGTTTAGGCCCTGCGTTGATATGTCAGTCAGTCAGTCAGTCAGTCAGTCAGTCAGTCAGTCAGTCAGTCAGACAGTCACCTTCTCCTTTTATATATATAGATGTCTGAAAATGAAAATGTTCATAGCTACGATGAGACACATCGTAGCTATCCAAATTTCCCCTTCCAATGATTATAACATGTTTAATTACCTGTGTTGGTTTGGTACTTAACAGCTTGATGACTTTGCTGTCGTGGCTTCGCATAGTTGCTTGAATGTTTTGCAATTCATGAAACGTAGCGGCAGTTCTGAAAATTAAAAATACAAAATATTGTCAGTATCTAAAATAAAGCTCATACAAGAATATGCACTTAAAATCAAATCTTCCCACAGACCAGCTAGTGTTGGTAAAGTTGCCAGTTTAAATCTAGTGTCTTAGCTCAGTTAAGCTACCATTATAGTGATACCAGCGCAGCGTTAAGTCCTTATGCATGTTTATTACACATGGAAATGTAAACATTATGGAGATAGATAATTAATTATTTTACTTTATTACTCGTTCCCCTTATCACTGCTTCGATGGTCTTGTCGATCCCCGAGTCGGGCTAAATATTTTTGAGTTTTTCTAACTTGAAATGCCTAGAATCTCGGAGTCTGGATTTGTTGTGTGGACTTAATGAACTTAATTAACTGGTGAATAGTGGGTGTATTGTATACACCACTCCCTAACTAACCCTTCGGAAATACAGGCGTGATCTTATAACTTATTTAAAAGCGTTTTGGTCATGGTATCATTCACAAAATGCACGTGGCACGTGGTTATAATTTACAGTATCAGTCATCATTAAAAGGCAAGTTCTTTGTATGTATGTTGTATTTGTATTTGTTTGTTTCTTAGCTTTCTTAGTAGCCTATGCTGGGTGCAAAGCCTGTCATATAGCGAAAGGGATTAGAAGGTGTAAAAATAGACCCACTTGTTAATTAGGGAGTCAATCAGTCTGTCCAGCACGTCGGCGACGTGTGAAGGGTCATCCAGCTGCACTCGCTGGCAGGAGTCCACGAAACGCTTCTGGATCTCCAGTACCTCCTGCATCTGAAACAGCATATTACGTTAACGGAGTCCAGCTTAGCTACAACCCCACTGTTGGGCACGGATCTTCCCCTCAGACACAGCTTGAGGAGGTCTAGAGCATATTCCACCACACCACGCTGTTCCTTAACGTGCTTATCGTGCCATCTACAGACTGTAACCGTCGTTGTTTAAATCAGTCCATCATATATAATTAGCACCAGCCCTTGCACTATGGAAGCTACACAATCGACGCGAGCCATTGAGCTATGGACACTATGGACAGTTTAAACAGTGGTGGTAGTCGCTTGTGATCGCACGGCTCGAGACTAACCAATTTATCAACCCAGCATGTCATGGAACCATCAAACACAAAGCAAACAAAAACAGCAGTTCGAACTACTGACGATATTCTTAAAAATTCTATCATAACATAGCATAACATCACGCCTGTATTTCCTCGAAGGGGTAGACATAGGTATGTAATACACCCACTTTTCACCAGTTATGTTAAGGTCCCATGTAATATGTGGTGGTGGTGGTGGCGACCCGGGAATTTAACCCAGGACCTCTAGCTTAGCAGTCGCAGTTACGACGACTACTAGATCAACGAGGCAGTCATATCCCTGCAATTAAGTCTACGTTACGTTACGTTAAGTAAATCTCGTTATTTATGATTGCTGATTAATGTTACCCTATTATTATGAAAATAAATCAATAATCAAACAACGCAGTACATACTCGTATAATCATCTAATCAAACTACCTGTTGCAATGGCCTTTGTTGGTGCCATGAAGCGCAATCCATTGAAATGTTAAGCCCAATGAGCTTAACAGATTATGTATGCGGTATTGTTTCATATTTGCTTCTCGTCTTGGTCGATGGTTTCGTAATGTTTCGTTCATGTCGCGTATCGTGTTGTCGTTAGGATAATGTTATCTGTCGAATCAGTTACCTTCCGATGGAATTTGTAAGCTTGTTTAGCTGCCAGAGTGAGATTGTCGATTTTCAAAGGTCTGTGCACACTATAATTTTTCAGCAATAGCACTGTGTTGATTTATTTTTTTGCACAAGTGACATACTTACACAAAGACGAATGTTCTCAAGCCACACGAAGGTCTTCGACAAAGCTTAACGATTGCTTTCACCATTGAAAACAATCGGGACCGTCAGCTTAACGTGCCCTCCGAAGCACGGTAGCGCCCATGAAATTTTGACACTAGCGGTCATCCATGCACAAACCAACCATGTTCGTCGTTGCTTAACTCGGTCGATCACATTGAATCGACGCGCGCCATTGGGCTATGGACGTTACCAAAGTTATTAAACCATCTATAATAATATGATAAAGAGGAAACATTTGTTTGTGATGTTTTCACGCAAAAACTATGGACCGATTTAAAAAATTCTTTCACCATTAGAAAGCTGCATCTTCACTGAGTGACGTAGGCTAATATTATTACTAGGCGTAAACGAAACTATTGTTATGTTTCACTCGCAATTCCACGCGAGCGAAGCCATTGGTGATAAATAAAAGAGATTAAGTGGAGAGTGCCAGAAAATCTATGTGCACCGGCCTTATATTCGTAGAGGAGGCACACCTTGCGTTGGCGCTCCGCCAACGTCCTACTGGGCGTTTCCTATTCCACTGCTTGTAATTCAGTTGAAGGTTGTGTTATGGGTTGTGGTAACATTATTCTTATCTATTACATCTTGCACCAGTTGTTGTTGGTATGCCTGTTATTGAATTTCAGTGTAACCGGAATACGCAATTACTGTTTAAAGCTTTCAAAGGTTGAAACGTGATGGAGTAGTGTTACTTATACATATTATACATATGTATATAGGTTATAAACTGAAATGGAACTTTTTCTGTATATTTAATACTTTTTCAAAATTTCAATTCCGCGGCTGTATAATGAGTTAACTCTGTGATTTTAGAAAATATTTGATCTCTCACGTTTCTCTCATGTTCCATTATTGATGGAAATTGTTTGGAAACTTTTTCAGATCAGTGTATTAGTTTTAGGTATTAAATGATTGTAGTTATTGCCTTCTTCAGGACACACGGGGCTCCTTACACTCCTTAGAACCTATTATCTGAACAAGCTTGTAGCTTGTAGGTAGTGTTTCACGTCTGTTAGGTTTTGTTTGACTGACGTCTGTCAGTAGTGGCTCTTGATTGTGCGAAAAGGCTGCCTCCAGGAAGGCAGCGGTGAGGCGCGCGTCACACTGGCACCGCGCGAGTGCTCGCAGCCCGGCGCTCGCATCTTGCGGCGTTTACCAGATACTCGTCATCGTTCAAGAGCGACTCCAGAAGCGGTACCTTTAGATCTATCTTGTAGGTGTTGTCGTTGACTCGGCGCGAGAAGGCGGCCTCTAGGTCGGCAGCGGAGAGGCGCGCGTCCCGCTGGCGCCGCGCGAGGGCCCGCAGCCCATCGGCCAGCTCCCGGCGCGTGGCGTTCACCAGCGACATGCCGTCGCGCACCAGTGACTCCAGCAGCAGGCCGCGCCGCCACGTGTCCGAATACGCGCCGTTCACCTACAAATGATTGCTTGACATTTTAGGGATCATAACTCGAACTGTTGGCTAACATGAACTACGTAGAAAACTTGTAATTAACTCAAGAAGGGCATGTTTAAACGGACCTCGACCTTTGCAGTTTCTAGATTGACAAGTTAGTGTCTTTGCTTTTCATCGTTTTTTTTTTTCTTATCACATATATCTTAACGTTAACCTTTTCATAGCGACTATGAAGCGAAAAATAAAAGGAAACTATTGATTCATATCAGCGGTGGCATTGAATGTTTGCTAATTATAGTAAAGTCCTGTGGAGTGAGCTAACAAATAAATAAGGAATGAAATTTAATTACCTTTTCTAGTAAAAGTGTGTGCGTGCTTATATGATTAGTTAGGTTCTGAGCAATCTCTGCTATTTTAGTTTGGGTTTTCTGTATTTTATCGCCGCTCTCCTTAATGGACGTCTGGAATAAAATGAAGTATGAATTTATACAAATTTCTTCGAATTTTACAACTAACGTGAATAGCACTGAAAGCTAACCTGCACGTTTGTTTGCAGCATATGCAAGCGATGTTCTAATCTTTCCGCCGCCAATTGTGCTCTCTCCAGTCTTAATGACAGCGTTGTTTCCACGCGGTCTGGAACCAATTAGAAATCTATTGGAGCTTCCTATTTATCGATACTCATCTCGAGGGGTTCACTATGTTAATTTATACAATTCTGTAGTTTCGTTCTGCACAGTCGGATGTTGCGTGGAATTGGACAATGTCCTGTTTGTCTAATTGCTAGTGATACAAAATATAAATGGTTCTACACCCAATGTTGACAAACCGCACGGGTTCTAAAATAGGATATGACACAGTATTATCATGATTCGACATGACTCATTGTTACATATTGAGAAATGTACCAGTTTCGAGTGCAAGCATGCGTTTATTTAGGTCGGGACGCCGAACTGTGATACATGTCGACTTGTAATTATTGTCGGTCATAGCGATTTGGAAACGTGGGGCTTTTCGTTCACGTCACGTCGGCAGTCGTACGTGCTTACGCTGGGCTCGATCTCGAAACTCCTTACGGCTAGAGCACACACGTATGAATCTTTAAAAAACAATCCTGAATTAAAATATCAAATCTCAATTCTAAGCATGTAATAATAGTTTTTAATAATTGTTATTAACTTTCGTGTTTATAATATAGATATGTATTAGATAATATTTCAGCCTGAAACCTGTCAAGTGTTCCATTCCAAGTATTTGATGTGCGAAATGTTATTCCTCCGCAATCATCTCATTGACTCTACGACCGTTGTTGAAAAAAAATTGAGGCTCTCGATTGAACGGACCTCTTATATACCTTCCAGCTCGCCTCCGGTTATTATAGCTAGTTCGATAGATAGATTATTGTAGCAAGCGGCGAGTTCGAATCGTCAGTTTGTTCTCTCAGTAGTGAAAAGCTATTGTTTACAAAAAAAAAAACAATAGCTAGATTAGTAACACGTTAGTGAACTGTGTCCGATGGTCGGAACCAAGTCCCATATTACTAAATAGTTACTTCGTAAACCAAGTGTTCTGGTGTATGTTTATATTTACCCAGTTTATCTTGTATGACGTCGAGACGCCGCGCCTGTTTCACTTGCACCGCGCTTATGGTGTCCAACACTCGTAATCTCTCGTCTATGCTTGCTAAAATACTGGTTATATCCTGCAAAAAAATATTAAGTACATTAAAAAATAAACAGATGGATTTTTTTCATTTAGTTAGTTGGCGGACTTGTACTCGTACGAATTTTGACTCTTGTGTTATGATCTAGCGGTTCTTCTACGAGTATATCTAATATACACTTAATATCCTCGCGATAGGCCTGCCCACAGAACAGATAAAGGAGGTTTATCTGTTCTGTGGGCCTGCCTGTGTTCCGGGTGGCGGACACACAGAAACAAACACAATTTAACATCCATGATCTGAGTACCTATAGATATTTATCTGCGCAGTAAATATTTGCCCTAAACAAGATTTGAATCCGGGACCGCAATTGATTAGCCACCACCGCGTCACAGACTTGTCAAATATCCGAAAAATTTTCAGCATGTCAAACAAATTTGGATGGCTAAATAATGGTATTAATCGACAAGTAGTATTTTGAAATAAGAGATCCCTTGGAGCTGGAGAATATGTGTGGTTGGTTGCGTACCTTGTTAGTATAGGTGTTCTGCGCGTGCGCACGCAGCGCGTGCGGCTCGGCGGGCGAGGCGCGCGCCAGGCACAGGCACGCGATCGCCGCTGCGGCTGCACTTAGCATCGCCCCGTCTGCAATGCGACAAACAGTTAGATATCTTCACAGTGATTAAAGTTTGTTTACCATGCTCGAACTATGATTCGTCAAGGGCGCGAATTGATTCAGAATACGCATTTTGCCGTTTCTTAGTGAAGCTTAGGATGCAGACTAACAATTTCGTATACCTATTTGGATCTATTACTAAATTTTTTTTTTTAATTTTAAATATTTCTGTTTGTGTTGTTGTCCCGTTGAAAATGGTTGTTTTTTTTTAATTTAACCGTCTGTGTTTGTGCACATATCTGATAAAAAGTTACTGAGACCACATTAAGGTAGTTATTACAGGTTAGTAGCTGGTATATTTTCAATTTTGGTAAAATATATCGGATGCGTTTGCGATCACTTAAGCAAATTAACGTGATTCGATTATAGCTGTGGTTGAAATAACGAGTTATCTACACTTGTAAGCCCACTTTTAGTTAACAGTTTAATTTAAATGTTAAACAGCATGCGAGGCTGAGCTATCATTCAAGAAACCTGAGAAAATGTATAAAAATCTTGCAAAATAACACAGAAATTGCGGGATAATAGCGGTACATGACACGATAGTGATTAAAGCAAGGGTGGTGATTGATGATTGCACCGATAAGACATCAAGCACAATTTAATTGGGAGAAAATCATGACTGACTTGGTGCATGTATAAATTGTTTTTATTTTATGATTTATAGTTTCGACGCGGCCTCCTTTGTGCGGAAATGTAAGCTTTGAGTCATTTACACCTTTGCATTGCATCTTAAACGATGATTGCTTGTTTGTGTTGTAGTGGTTTGGTTGCCTTTGTTTGTGGGCAATGTTCTCGTACACTAAACACACGCAGTGGGACGTCTCGCGGCCGGGGTCATTGATATCAGCAAAGCGGTTATAGTGCCATACTCTGCTATTGCCTAAGTTATTCCTTATGGAACCTCTTCATCTAAGTTTTTGCTAAAAACTAAGTAACTACTTGTAGGTACTAAACCTACAATATGTGAAAAAAATGAAGCTATGTTTAACACAAAATGTACACATACACACAACACCGAGTACGACACAATTAATTGCTTAAATTTAACGACCTTGTTTTGTATAGGTAGAAAAAGAAGCTGACAAGGTCAATGTTGTTTCTCGCAAATGAACATAGTTCCTACTGGTACATATACAAAGGTAAAAAATATAAATTAAATAAGTTACCAAAATACCAAATAGCCAAATAGTTTTTATATGAAACTAACATATTTTATCCTTTTAATAATGAATCTTAAAATAAAGTTAAGTATGGTTTAAAGATGAACCCAATGCCGGAACTGCTTCGGACTAAATTTCACAAACTTATACGACTACTTATAAGTATATTTTATTTTCACAGAGCTTAGTCTATTTTACAACTACTACATTACTTTTCCTTATTTATTAAGCTGCTTGACGTGAAAATCGTGAAATGCACATTAATCGATGCGTCGGTATAATATGGGTTAAAAAAGCATCTTGGATTTTGATTGCCCACTGACAAGGAAGCGTTTTATAAGGCAAGTGAACTATTTAAGAAATTCAATTAAGCTTCAGCGTGTTTAGTCTCAAGATCAATAAAGCGTTCCGGAAGAGAGCTCCACTCGATCGTGACCAGACGGGCGTGCGAGGCGTTCCGTCATTCGCGGCGTGTGCTGACATGCATTGTTTATTCCACCGATCAACGACAGGTGTTCCCTCGTCCTGCTTATACAGTGCATCTATTTATTTGCATTCCGGTGCAGTTCGTGGACCCCGGGTTGTCGGATTATCATTGTGCGCCACACCCACGCACGGCCGAGGTCAACCTTTCATCAGCCCTAACTCCCTGTGTCGGCCGTCGTTGCGTAAGCCTGCTGCTTCTTGCTATTCAAGTGACAGTTATGCTCTCCAGATCAAATCTCGTTAGGAACCTTACACGTAGATATTAAAACATTTATTTGAATAGATATCCTGGAATTCCTTAGGTATCTATTTCTTGATTTTAAATCCGTCTGTTTAATGGCAACAGCGTGTATTTAGTGCATAATTATGTGGAGTGAATTATGGGTTGACGGTGTTGGCAACGAGTGGGCACGGTCGTAGACGCGCTGATTTCGTTTAGTGGCGCGGTTCGTCACAGTTCAACCCGCTGTGATGTGATGTGTGTGAACACTCGTGTTAATTGAAGTCCAATCAGAACAAGATCGGGATCGATATCGATGCACTGAGATAATGAAAGCAAAACAATCATTCAATCAGTGAACATCGACACAATTTCGTTAAATGAGAATAGATGATAAAGGCCGCCCCGTTTGTTTAAAAATCGATAAAAAAAGCCATCTATCTCCAGTCGTAGCTCGTTGAATATGTCGGGATGCTTCAATGTCTTGTGTGCGTCTGCAATTTGATGGTTTTAATCGTATGCTGATTAATTTCCTACTCGCCTTAAGGTCCGCTTGAGTTGAACTTAAATTCGTTAGAACGTTAGAACTGGATGCTTTAACTATAATCATCACAACCCTTTCTTTGTCCCGCTGTTGGGCACGGGTCTCCTCTTAAAATGAGTGGGATTAGGCCTTAGTCCACCACGCTGGCCAAGTGCGAATTGGCAGACTTCACATGCTTTCGAGAACATTATGAAGAACTATCAGGCATGAAGGTTTCCTCGCGATGTGTCTTTCACCGTTATTGCAAGTGACATTTAATTTCTTAAATCGCACATAACTTATAAAAGTCATTGGTGCTGGGGTTTGAACCCGGACCGCTCGATTGAGAGGCGAGTTCGATAGCCAGTGGGCTGTCACTGCTATAACTATAAAAGTTCATGCAAAGTAAAGGATTTAAGTAACAATGAAATACCAGCGGTCGTCCATCCCGGCGCGGACTCGCAACGACCGGTAGTTGGGCTTATGATTAAGGATCTTAGATAGATTCCTGGCTCTGAAACCAGTCGGGCTTCACACCTTTAGGTAAAGTTCTGTGATATTAAGGCGTAGATATAACTGATGGTATTGAGCATTTCCTGAAATGCGTGTAGGCAAGACGTTTGTTAGTGTGTGCTCGTGTAATAGATGCATTTATTTACGAGAGGTAAGTGCGGCGGCAATTTGCGGCGGACTCCTTGTCAAAAGTTCAGTAGGACTGGAAACAAGCCAACCCGGCTACTGCTCACTTCCACGTGCGACGCCCTTTTATTGCTTTTTATCGTTTCATACGTCTGATACTAATATAGCATCATTAATTTGTCTTCCTTCCACTTGCGCGCCACTATCAATATTCAGCATGAATTAGTCTTCTGAATGGTTTTTTTTTTTCACGCCCGGGCCACTGGCACTTAAAGTCCATTGTTTTAACCAAATTAGTTTCGATAGTGATTATAATTTAATTTTGTTTCAATTTATTTTAGATTATTATGTTACAGTGAATTGTCATTCATAGCAAAGCTTTTACTTAGCTACATAGTGCAATCAATTTTATGTATGTAGGTACCTATTTGTTTTCTTATCAAGTCAATAAAATTTCAATATACGACAAGTTGTCTGTTGTCTGTCAATACCCGGCTTTAATTACTAGCAATAGCACAAGTCATCTATCAAATCACAACTCATAAATTTCTAATAACTTCTACATCAAATTGAACTTCTTGTTAGTCTTGTTACATCGTGCTATAAATAAGGTCCAACCCCAAATCGTTATAGTAAGAAAACATAACGAAATGGAAATATTCATTCCAAACAGACATGTTTGTTTCTACCAAAAGTCATTGGCCTTTGAGTCCTTCCCTTGTCCTATTGTATGGAAGAGCTTCCTGGTGAGATCACGTTTATTTCGAAGATGCTTTTTGCTCCTGCATTGTCTATTTTCAAGTTCTCACATTTTAAACAGATCTATCTCATGAGGCCGAGCGTTTGGGTACAACACTGAAAATTAATCTGATTTTTTCCTGCCAAGTCATGCTGCTTCCGTTGTTAAATTAAAACGTACGAACGGAAGATGTCCAAATACTTTTTTTTGTTGAAGATCAACGCCGTCATGCGTATGCGAGAGTTGCGACCACCCGTAACCCCACAACGAATCTCTTATAATGTTGCCAACACCAAAAAAGACCTATTAGAGAACCATTCATCATGGACACGCTATTATGTTTTAGTTACACGTTAAATTAGGTACTTGTCTTCCTTAGATTATATTATCTGAAGACAAGAAGGAATTTGGATCGATGTTCAAATGTGTTTTTAAGAAATTAACATTCATTTAAGTTTTGTTCGGTACATAAATAATATGATACAAATTCGTAATCTGCGGCCACAGCTACGGCCCAACCCACCGGGTGTGTCAAGATTATGGAGGCCGTAGATTTTAATAAAGATAAATAGCAGATTAAGACATATCGTCGCTTGTTAAGTCCTTTTAGTTGAGCTTTTACATCATAATAAGCTTTTTATGTGACCACAAATCGAACACCATAGACAAGGAAAGTGGGTCAGTTAAACATCTGTGGGCTTTGGAAGAAAATCTCTAGAAAGCCAACAATACTGAACGATAATATTCGCGTAAGGAGTTGCTTAATACAAACATGAACGCAGTTGTTTATCTTGCTTATGGATATTGTAAGATTTGTTAAACGTGTAACAACACGGACATTAATTAGCGACCGGTCGTTTTCGTTGGAATTTGGTTATAGTGTTTCTGTTTGGTAGCGCACGTTAATCGCCTTGCGGGCCAGGTCTCAGCGAATTTACCTGCAGCCTACCAGGAATGTCGTCTGGTAGCTGATTATAAATTTGCGCTTGTTGTTATTTCATGAGTCACCACCTGAGTTGAATTCCAATACAGGGCTGTGAAACGCCTCCTGATTTGGTAATTGTTTCTGACATGCATA
>DWTT01001917.1:0-10772 GCA_018250895.1 Carterocephalus mandan | reverse complement strand
GATTTTTGAAAATTCACCCCCTAAGGGGGTAAAACGGGGGTGCAAAGTTAGTATGAAATTTTGCCGTTTTTGAAGTCCGTGAATGTCTAAGCGAGCGAAGCCGCGGGCGTCCACTAGTCTATTCATAAAAAAAGTTGTGTAATAAACTAATAACTCACCAAACAGCTTGCTTTTAACAACCTATTTTACCCTGCTATTAAAGTATCGAACTGGAGCGGATCAAATGCGTCACTTCCCATACGAACGCCGTGGCTCGACAGCCCTGTATTAGTTACTGAATAAATAATCGCCCTAGCGGTATGACGAGTTTGCCTCGAGGGCGCGGCGGCTGGTACAATAGGTACTTTCTAAAAAATTGCACTTTCACACCATGCCCATAGTCCGAAAATTATTCACGCCACAATCGATGTACTGTTTAAAAAGGGATTCTAATGACGATATAAATAAATTGCGAGCTTGTTAAGTGAGCGGGTTGAAATAGTTATAGTTCACTCGTAATTGTACCAGTTCAATTGAATATAGTCTGGTACATAGTTATAACTTACGCAATAGGTTCAAACACGTAAAACTAATGAAATTGCTGTCGTCTGCAAGGGTGTAAAGTCCGTGTGTGAAATCTGACAATCTATATTTGGCGAGCGTGCGTAGCGTTTGGTCTTGCGAAATTATTTGTGCAACTTTGATTTTTTTAAGCAACATAATGAAATATTATTATTGTTCATAAATCCATACTAATATTATAAATGCGAAAGTAACTCTGTGTCTGTCTGTCTGTGTCGTTTTCACGCCAAAACTACTAAACCGATTTAAATGAAATTTGGTACACAGATAGTCTAGAGCCTGAGGAAGGACATAGGCTACTTTTTAATCTATTATTATCTCTAATTCCACGCGAGCGAAGCTGTGGGCGTCCACTAGTAACATTATATTTTGCTACTGCACGTGTAATGTAAGATTATATATTTTAAACTACTCTCCTTTTTCCTTCTAAAATAAGGACAATCTTTTGTAATTTTTTGCAAGCATGCAGCGAAGGATGTAGACACATAGTGACTCCAGCTACCCGTTGTAATTACACAGTTAGCGAGACAAAGGGACAAATGCGTTTTTACCAGATGTATGTATGCAGGTGAGTATTGTTCGTGAAATTGTTTTGTCCAGATTTAGTCTTTTTTGTTTACATCAATAGAACATCTAACACGAATTGTTATTTTTTAAACTAAAATTAGTTTCAATGCTTAAATTTGAAGTAATGCTACATTACCGTTTGGATGGATTGCAGGCTTGAAAAATGCGTTCGATTGTCCCAAGTAATGTGTCAGTGTTATCCAATTTTCGTAAACAGTCAATAATTAAAGAGACCAAGTTTGTCAATTGAGACACGGAGAGCAAGCAGTAAATAAGTATAGTTAAATTAAATACGATGTGATAATTATTATAGCCCCTTTTTTTAGATATTTCTGCATTTTTATTCACAAAATATGATTTCTATATTAAGTATTTAGTTGGTAAAATAATAACAGCGTCCAATTCCTTACAAGTATAATTTCACACTGGTATATACAATTCGCTAACAATATAGAACTCGAAAATATCTATCGAAAACCAGAAGAGATCATTTAGACATGTATCGATCAGTCTTTCGACTCGATTATAATATAAGGAACTGATTAATCGGTAGGATCATTCGAATTGATAAAACATTATGACTGTCTGACTATATTGTGCTGTTAGCACCCGTATTTGAGTAAGGGCAAGTTTATAGACTTTCGCAAATTGTTGCACCAACAGCCTATAAATGCACCCTAATCACTAATATTAAGTTAAGACTGTTCGAGTATTAATGCCATAAACCATAATGCTCCTTATATGGAATGAAAACCGGTTTCTCTATCGCCACGGTGTTGACTACTGGCACGTGCACTTCCTTCACGATTGGCACTGTGTGTACGACTGGCACCTTGTGGATCACTGGCACTTCCTTGATCACCGGGACCGTTTTGTAGACTGGCACTTTCTCGATGTGGTGGTGATGCAGCGTGTGGACTTCGTACGGAACATGAATCCTCACGCTGTAATAAAAAATAATATAAGATAATATAATAAATAGACAGTAATAGAACAATACTGAACCGCTTAGCGTATGTAAAAATGTATCTAGAGACTCTACCGATCGTAGTATTTCTATGTATAATCGTAATGTAGTGGGTAAACACAATCGCATGTATTTTGTGGGTAAAGGCGACTAGTTTTAGTCAGGTGCATTCAAATGCGCGCAGAGGTCGGCAGGCATTGTTGCCTACCAATGGACACTCACAGTCACGAATCTTTCGGTGATAAAAGTGTCATCTATTCTGTGGTATTTCTTGGTTTCAAATAAAGCCGAGACCATTTTGGTAAGTGTTAATTGTGACAATGCCTTATTAATAGTAGTAGTTTGTTACAACCGTGACAGACCGTGTTTTATTTATTTATTTATTTATTTATTTAATAGACACAAACTTAAATCTAACATTACAGCCTGAACCAATTCGTTTTGTAAATAGCGGGTATAATATGAAAAGCTATTCTCTCATATGATGACGTCTCAGTCAGTTCCTGATCCTGAATGCCTTACTTCGGGTCCTGGTTTCGAATCCTAGCCGAGGTAGATACAAATTTCGCATATAAATATTTTATCTCCGGTCGTTGATGTTAAATAGTATTGTATCGTGTGTCCCGTACTGGCAACACAAGCCTGGGTCTACTAGATGGAGAAATTTTGTTTCAGTACATAATATAAATAAATGTATGTGCCATAAAGTATTACATACTAAATCTACCTTCATCTTAAAACCATGGGATATTGAAATAATTCTAAAGACGTATATATTATATACATTCATATACACAGCACATTGAAATAATTACGTATTTGCGCAGAGATGGAATAATCGGGATTAAATGAAATCGCTGGGGATTTTAAGGGATGACTTCGGAATTTGGCTGTAGTCTTGCTCGCGGCTTTGTATCTGTATGTGCATCCATATCTAGTACAAAATATTTTAAAGTAGTAATATTAGGTAAGTAAAAAAATACCAGAGGTTAGGTTTTGTTGGATGTTGGACCTGGATAAATAAATAATAATAGTGATACTAAGTTTAAATCTTTTTTCGTGCTTAACTTACTATAGATTGTTTAAAATATAAAAAGTAAACTGTATAGCTATATGTTTTTTACTATTTTAATAGTCTCTAGCTATTGTTACTCTCATAAAGTACGTGTCCATAGGCGAAGGTGACCACTTACGATCAGGTGGCCCGTATGTCTGTTTGTTTGTCTAAAAAATACAACAAGAATTCTTATTGACGGAGAAGGCAATAACTTCTACGCAGCTGTTATAGCTAAAGCAGAGGTTATGAAAGCCCTTAATGTTATGCACTGATAAGTTTCCATACTAAAATTTGAGGGTAGGTCTTTTTCGACGTCAAGCAACCAAAGTCTAGCTGAAATAAATCGAAATCTAGCTCTACCCGCAGTTCAACCTATTAGAACCCGATCAATATCCAGATAAATCGATACTTAAAACCGATTTAAATTAGAGCCTATAAGGAACCAAATATGTTTTATATGAAACCTATTTTGTTCCACATGGATTTCTACCATGTAATAATTGTCTTTAATGCAATTGTGGTCTGGTTGGTGGTGTGGTCTCCGGTAACACTTCTTTAGAGGCGATCATCTTAGTCCTCCAGTTTCTAGTACAGAAACACTTCTGTGACTGAATTGGAACGAGACTCTTATTAACAATAATTAATAACTCGACTATTACTAACACAAACTAACAGGACTAACTATCAATAACTATCAATAACATGTCATCATACCCACTAACGAATTGACCAACTAATGTTCTAATGAACTCTCTCAGCTAACTGGACTAACCATGCCAATGACTAATTGAGTCTTGTCCAAAGTCAGTCACAGTTGTCATGGACAGCAGCGGATGGGTGGTGCTGCAAGCTCGTTTGCTATTTTGTATGCATAAAAAAAAGCATAATATTGGATATGTCGATAAAGACACAATAGGCGTTGCTACAACTTGTCAATCACTTCGATTAATTCGTGAAACATAATGTATTTTATAATAGAAAATCTCCTTAGCTGAAGGTGATTATTTCGTCCAATTACCTACAAATGACTGTTATAAATGGAGATGAATTCACAACTTAATTTCGGGTCTACGAGTATAATGGTAAGAACTTAATCGAATGTAATGAGCTTTAACTTCTCAAGTTTTCATCTCCAATCATTCTTCAGATAAACTTTTTGCCACTTAATTTCGCATGAAAACTGATATTTATTGATTGGAAGAGAAATAAATTAAGTCGATATGAACCTTATCTAAATACTTATCGATCATATTGATATTGCTTTTAGAAATTTTACGGTATTGTACGAAAATACAGTAAATATAACTATAGACATATGTAACAGATATTCAGGATACCTGTTTGGATCCGTAGAATCAGCAGTAGGTACTAATTCCTATAGGTTTGAATACATAAGCATCATTTGAATATAGCATTTCTAGAAGTTTGTGTGTTACCTCTTCACGCTCAAACGGCTGGACCAATTTTGCTAAAATTTGGTATTATTATTGGAAGTAGCTAACACCCTGGATTAACATATAGAATACTTTTTATCGCGGTACTGTGTTCCCTTGGAACAAAAAATCAATTATTCAATTTAATATTTTTTCAGTATATATACATACGGTATGTAAGTACATTTCACGCGGGCGAAGCCGCTAACAACAGCTAGTATTATTTTAAAACTTAACAGGCTCTATTTCTTAACATACAATAGTTTTTCAAAATGTTCATGCAGGAGCATTAAATAAAAATGTTAAGACTCAAAAAATAAAAGAAAATGCGAAGAAAGTTGTGACTAAACTAAAGTGAAGAAATTATTAAATATTTGTATAATGTGAAAACAATTTATTTGAGTTAAGATGAAGGGATACCTAGAAAATATAGTTTCCAAGAAGGTTTCCTAGGGTTTAATTGAGTAGAGTTAGTCCAGTAATGTTCATGAGGAGAATAAGTAGCAACAATAAACTAAGCTACCACTATATCTTACTCCACTCGAGCGAAGCGGCGGGCGTCCTCTAGTATAAGTATACATATGTACGAGTATAAATACTTTAAAATATATATTTACCCTCGCCGTAAAACTTTTATGCAATAGCTTGCGTTGGAATTAAATTTAAAACAGAAATTTTAAACAATTTGAAATTATGAATTTCTTTTGAACTCTCGAGTTAATTTGAGTAAAAAGTTACAAAGTTTATCAGTCTGTTTTAAATTCATTATTCGTTTAATAATTATACAGCTTATTCAGCTACGCTGAAGGCTGCATGAAATAGAGCTAGCTTCTGAATTTGTTTCGTAAATCGTTTTTTACGCTAGATTGCAATGGAAATCGCTTCGGATTGAGTCGTTTATCATGTTTCTCCTGAAATATTTATGTATGTTTTTTATTCTCCTTTTATTTGCATAAAATTTTCATTCATCCATGTAGAAAATTCATTTGTATTTGGAAATGATGTTTGTGTCAGAGGTGAAGGATACTACGAAGGATGACCAGTTAGAAAATTTGTTAAAAACCATTTACCAAGACAGCTTACCTCATCTGATTCTAATGTATACTGATATAATAAGGGTAACCGTTTGATTTGAGCTGATTTTTACTATTTTTTGATATTGTAAATTTTTGATTGCTTTTTGCATTTGATAGCTTTGGTTTTGAGGAAGATTTAACATCACGCTTAAAGCTATTCTAATGGAACCTTCAAAGTCGTGTATATCAGCTAGTTACTCAATAATACATACATACATACGAGTGAAGTTAAATAAAAGCTTTTAAATATATTAAAAGTTATCATTAATTTTATGTATTCTATTATAATACCTACACTATTTAAAATAACATTAGATAAGTTTTCATGAACTGCCAGCTTGAAAGGCACATGTTCTACAAAAACCTTTGGGATTTCAACAGGAACCCTTCATACAAGAAGCCTTCATATCAACGACTCAATTAATAATACCATTTATAAAAAGTACATAGTGTACAGAAATACATAATACAAAGAAGAAATAATTTGGATTGATGTAATAAATCCACAAACCTTCTTCAAACAGACTACTTTTTGAAACATTACTTAGAAAATACGAATGAAAATATACAAAAGAATAATGGCCTTGTATTTTCAGCTGACACGAATATCAAAGACAAAGAATGCCTAAAATAAGGGCAGAATAGCCGCGAAGAGTGGTCGAGTTTCTTTAATGACGCTCTACGAGAAACACTATTACTAGGGAAAAGTAATTCCTGTACAAGAATTGACTGTATAAACTAGATTAAATAAATTGAGATTTTAATTGTAATAAATGTTTGTAAAGTTAAACGAATAAAAGTATAAAGATTTTCACGCTTAATTAATTTTCCTACAAAAACTTGAACAGGATACTTTATAGTACAAAGAGTCGTTAATATTCTGTAAATTTAATAAACTTATTAATAAAGTTAATTACACATAAATAATTTTATGTTGGAAGATGTGGATTGGCAGCCGAAACCGCAAAAAAACTTATCGTACAAAATTATGTAAATTACTTTTAATGAAATTAGAGTTTCAAAGTTAAATTATTATAAATTTATTAATTTAATATGGGTGTACGGTGTCCCTAAAATTGTTTTGTACATGTATCTACCACAACACAGGGAATCCCTGGGAATGGGTGTAGGAGTGAGTCTGAATGCGTTTCAGCGCTTATTTCACTTCCGTAAAGTCCATTTAAGAAATAAATTATGATAGAATAACTAACAATATAAGACTGGCAGTGGGTCAGGTCAGCTTGGTGCCACCGGGGGCCTGATTAACTCCCTGGAGCTTTACTCTAATTATGACGCGCAGAATTTTTAATCAGTCAACCCCGCCCATGAATGTCATATTGTTACTAAATGGCTTTAACTAAATTAATGTTTGCCAAGAGAATATTTAATAGATTTTGACCAAGTTTATTTATTTGTTATTAAGGAATCCGTTTGCTTATTAAGTTGATTATTATTTTAAGTTTATGCTCGCATGGAATTAATCATTGCGACTTCGTGTTACAAAAGAACGTATTATTTTCCAGGTTATAAAGTATTCAATAACCATTTCAGGGATCTAATGCAACGCAAATTACAAAAAACTAACATTTTAATGGATATTAGGGTAGCACACGCGTACGCAGCACCATACATCCGTTTTTGCCCATGAAAAGTGTGATTTAAAACTTACATATTTGATTTTTATAATATTAAAATTGATAATAATCCCATGAGATTAATTTATTTTATATAAAGCAAGACATGGGAAGGTCAAAAGGCAAACGATTCCGCGTACAGATCATGTGATAGCTTCAATGAAAGTAATACGATTACTGACCAAAAATAGTCGACTATACCGACATAATACAAGTAAATTAAGCCACATGGCCCATGTTACTGTGAGATCATAACTTACTGAGTCCTGTGGCCGGGATCTGGATCTGGTACTGGGTTTGCCAGGCACATGTGGTTGGCTACCACGAAGGCAATTAACTGAAAGTAAATAAAATATATTATAATTAATAATTGAGCCCAGAGAGATAAAGACAAACAACTTCTTGGACAAATCATGCAATTTGAACCGTTTCCTCTCATCCTACTGAAATATTTTAAATATTGATTCAGTTCCGATGACAATGCATTTTATGGTAATCATTACCTAACCAGAGTTCGCTCTAGTCGATGAAAATCCTCGGTTTCCCGTTAATTCCCTTTTTAAATTGTCGTTGTTTTATTTTAGAGCAAATTCATAATTGTTATTTTTTTTTTAATCTATGTAAAAGCAGTGTACTCACAGCAACGTTGCGGATCATAGTGGTGGCTGGCGCGTGTCTGTGCCCATGTGCGGTCGACATGCGTTAATATTTACTCGGGTTGTGCAAGTTCCTGCCACCGTTACGGTTCCTGCTCGTCGCGATGTAACGCGTGTTGTAAGGTTTGAGGATAGCCAGTGAGGATATCGGCCTGGTCTAAGGGCGGTTTGAGGATAGACGATCTGGATTAAAGGTAGTCTGATAAAGGTGAAGTGAGCTTCAAGTAATAATATTAATTGACGAATTACTTATTGATATGTTTGTGTGTATTAAATAAATAAATAAAATAATAAACATTAGGGACATTTCAAGGGCCGTGTGTGAACACGGCCTTCTGACCCCAAACTAGGCGCGAGCCTGTAGTATGGATGTCAGAGACTGATATATATACATAATTTTGAATACATTCTAAAATCATAATATTAACATCCAACACAGAAATATTAACAAACAACACAGAAGAAACACAAGTGTTCGTCACACGAATGTTTGTCCTAAGTGGGATTTGAAACCACGAACAAGGCGTAACAAGCAGGCACTAGCGATTACGCCAACGGGCCAGTCGTAAGAAAGGTAAGTGGCCAGTAAGGAAAATCTGTCTGGTTTACATATTGACAGTTAAAGGACAGTAGTCCGGTCAAAGGTCTTAGTTGCAAAATTAAGATCGTAAGTCTGGTTAGATAAACATAGGCATTATAAAGGAAGTCGAGCTAGTGTGAAGTATTTCTGTCTGATGTGTCCTTTAGGTCCTATAGAAACGATATGTTGACATCAGGCCTTAGACACAGGTAAAATATGTACTACATTTGAACTTTTAGGACCTTATTTATAAACCATATTCAGATCAAAGTCAGTGGCAACCTATAAACAGGTATATAATAAAAGGATAAGATCAGATTTGGAGATCTGTCCTTAGCATCAAATCAGCTTCTGGTAATCTAAGTATTGAATGTGTTTAGCTGCATGATGTCTTTTAACCGTGGTTCTCAACACAATCTCAAAGTCAGACCAAAATGGTGAGACCACAAAGCGTGTGCTATTTGATCCATAAGCGAACGAATCCGTAAAGATGACATATTCTTTATGCTAAGAAAACTAAGCGATAGAGTTTAAGGATGCGCTGATGCATGAAATGAAGTTATGTATGCAATAGCGTTTTGTTTAATTCATGATACGTAGATAATCGATAGAAAAATTGAACTGTTAGACCTCTCTGATCACTGATATACTCCTCCCTCCGCCCTAAAGTAAGGTCGCCCATCGTCATAAGACTCCCTCTCTAAAGTAAGGTCGTAATACCTAGCGTAACGCTTATAGCCCTATGGCACAGCCTTTAAGAATCGACCGAGTTAAGCAACGACTGGTGCGGTCTGTTTGTGATGTGTGACCGCTAGAAAGTGGTAAAATTTTATTTTGGAAGGCACGACAACCCGTCGGTCCCGGTGAAAACAACCGGGACCGACGGCTTGTCGTTAAAAATAATCGTTAAGTCTTGTCGAAGAACTTCGATTGGTTTGTGTAGGTACATTCGATACTGGGTTGGCCTGGTTGGACACTAACCCGTCCACCAATTACTGTCCATATTTAGTACACGGACAATGAATGTGTTAAGTAGCATCTGCATCAATATACTTTACGTAGATATGGGTTATTTCTATAAGAAATAAAATATTTTTTAGCAAATTCATAAGAGAAAATATATAAATCATTCGTTTTTTATTTTTGTGGTAGTCAATAAAATCGTGACTTGTACTTAATTTAGGTCTCGAAGTTTGTTTTCTCGGTTGCATAAAATTTTGTGCCAAGTAATTGCGTCCAATAGAAAATATATTTTTGTCTTCAACGAAACGAAATGACGAAATCACCGAATTAAGCCATAAACTAAGAATCTTCACTCGAAACGATCGAAAAGTACGATAACATTGAAAGTAATTCTAAAAAATACACATTTATTACACACATAACGTTTACGAGTAAGTACTTGTAGGTGTACATTGATTATAATCTCATTTTAATTTATAAACAAAAATCACCATAACCTGTTGTAACCTTTATTTCCTGGGCGGGTTGTATAACTATTTGAATGTTTTATGTCATTCTATTAGTAACTTGACTGGTAATAGTATAAACAGTATAAGTAGTTCAGTATTACGAGGCGCGACCATTAACTAACTTATATATTAATGTTATTATTGTGGAGTAGATATTAATTATCAGAGAGAGTCAAAATGGGTCTAGGATGGTTAGTCCAATAAAAACATTAGCTGGTCAGTCATTCACTGTGAACGCCGTATTGTGAACAAATTTAATGCCTATGTTTAACCTAGTAATAGATGATGCTTGGGACGTCACGGCGATTCGATCCAGTTACCTATTTACTCACTCATTAACAATCATTCAACCGTTCAATCATACGTAACACAACCTTATTAGAATGTTATTGCAATCAGTGTACCTACTGCAATAGTGACTATAGGTGTTTGATTTAAAACTGGCATTCGTTTCCAAATTCCTCAGGGATCAGGTTATGTATCGAAATTGGACATTACACAAATTAAATGTAAATTAAATCTATATCTTCTTAATATATATAAATCACGTGTCACGTTGTTTATCCGTGATGGACTCCTAAACTACTTAACCGATTTTAAATTAAATTTTCACACCGTGTGCAGTTTGATCCAACTTGAAAGATAGGATAGCTTACATCTTAATTTATAGCCGCAATATTATTCTATAGGTAGCAAATTATTTGTCTATTATTTGACATTCACAATTATCTGTTAACTCCAAACGATTTTAACAGATGGCGATATCTGT
>DWTT01001916.1:0-10778 GCA_018250895.1 Carterocephalus mandan | reverse complement strand
GCGCGTTCTACAAGAGATCCCGGAGCCCTCCTGTAGCGCCGGAGTAGGCCACCGAGTGGGTTTTAGTGGGTGAAAGTTCCACATGACCCGGCGTCGCTTATAGCCACGACGTTCGGGTACCTTCACAAGGTTTCCCACTCGTAAAACAAAAAAAAAGGTAAAAAGTAACAGCAGATTAGTAACTCTACCGGTGCTACGAATGTTGCTACGAATCTACGAATTTTACCCGAACATAAACGTTATAATGAACAATGCTTTCAGAAGCTTAACTTGTTAAAATTAATTTATTTATTTATTTGAGTTAGGCATCGTATCATCAACATTTCACAAACTATTTAATTCAATAATGGTTTTTTTGATCTTAAGTGAAAATGTCACGTATAAGGAAGCACATCTTGCATAGAACATTTTATGTGTACCTATATATATTAATTTCTGTCATGTTACACTTTTGAACATTTTCTTATACCGATAAAAAAATCCTTAGCTGATTTATTTCAACCAACATAAGTAGCTACATTTATTTTAGTGGATGGAATATAAAACTATCGAAATACTTAAATAAAAAAAGGAACATTTACCAAGCAGCGAAAGCAGGCCACACGACATCCATATGATGAAGCTGATGCCCACTGAGCCCGTGCGCTCCAACAGCCCAGAGGGCGAGACGAATATTCCAGATCCTGTTGAAAACGATCATTGTATAGCCAAAATGTAAACACGCTCTGCTTTGTGGCGGATCTAGCCAGGGGGCAAACGGTGAGAGGGAAAATAAACGTAACTTATATCGATTCACCTCTAGCATTTCATTAAGTTTTCTTCAAAGCCGTTCGTTCGTGACTGTACGCATTCCTAGCTTTTCGGGTTGTATGGAAGTACCGTCGCTGGCTCTGTTGGCAAATGTGAGGATGGCGGACGTGTGAAGTTGTACTAATTTGCGCCCGATTGTATTCCGCGCAAAGATTGCGCATCGAACTGCGCCTAAATAAAGCGGCTATAAAGTTTGGTGTGACCTTAGAGACTGTATAAAAGATGTCTTCGAATTTTGACCACTATTATTGATGTTAATTATGGGTTTAATTTGTTGTAATAATCTTATTTGATATTTACAGATTTGCTCGATTTTTCGTTAATGATCGAGGTAATAATGTGTTTGCACCAAGACATTTATCGATATATTTTTATCAATCAAAAATCGATCTCTCACACGTCGATAGTTTCGATTCTCTTAATATTTACTCGAGTTTATATTATATTAATCCAATCTAAATCAATTATTATTAAATATAAGTTAGATATTTAAAAAACGAATGCGTTCTAAGTATCGTCGTTACATGTATGTAGATATGTTAGTGACACTATCATATTTTTCCACATTAATTTATCTAACAGCATCTATGTACATTTTTCAGGCATAGACATATTATAATTTCAATCAGCTAGTAAAGCACTGAATTTGATTTTATTGTTTACATGAATTTACGCATGACGCTTGTTTGCATCTGAAACAACAAGCAAGCACGTGATGCCGTCATAATGTCAAGATTTGTGTGAGAATATCATACATGCATATATTTTACGATTTGATCATTTTTATCAATCACGTGTGTCCTTTACACGAATATTAAATAAATATTGGAGTAATGCTCAAAAGTATATTATTAAATTGACATAGTTTTAGTTAAATTAAATATTAATTGTATGTACTGTGTTTAATTTTTGTAGGTACTCCAGCACATCTCCAGCATATAAATAGCAGCAGATAATGTTTGATCGTAACGATAGGATGAATCTTTATACTTTTAATAAAACTGAAGAACATTTTCTGTACATTAAACTTAATGCAGTGGCATTATAATAGGTAATGTGTTTTTTGAAAATATTGTATTGTGTCTGTCCGGGCATCACGTAAAAACCTTGGGACCATGGATTTGGATATAACTTGTTGAAGTTGTTACTTATACTCCGGATTAGGTTTTAGGCTGCTTTAATTCTCGAAAAATATTGAGTTCCCTAGGGATACGGTACGAAAGTTCGTATGGACTTTTTGTACGCAAAATTGCGACCGATTCATTTCAATTTTGGAACCAACGCTCCAAATTTTTTTTCGTTCCATCATTTAATTTCGCGTAAATACGTGATGTAAATATTCGTATAGACTCTACTTTTTTATCTTGATAAATCATTGGTTTTCGATGCTTTGTGGTATCTAAATCTATTGTAAAACTAGCTCATCTAGCTAAACTAGGATGTGCGCTATAGAAGTATGGCGCTTTAGAATAGAAGTACATACCAATCATAGTGCCGACGATTAGAGCCACCCCACTGAAGAGTCCCACCCGTCTCTTGAGGTGAACAGGGTCGTCCGGAGCTGCGTCCGACCCCTCCAACTGCGACAACATTTCAAAATGTTAACTTTTATTTTAAATATGCTAACCTTAAAATACATCACAAGCTATTTTAACACCTTTGGCTTGGGACCAGGATAGTTCGACGGTAGACCCTGCCTGCTGTGTAGGAGCTCAAAGCGACCATCAGATGGCCCTGTGGCTGCACAGCGTTGTGAAGGAGAGGGGTTGATGACTTCAAATGAAGCTGTGTTGTGCACAACTCTAGAGGGCGCGGCGTATTCTAAGAGTTCCTGGAGCTCCTAAAGCGCCGCGGTAGGCCACCGAATGGGTTTCAGTGGGTTGATATCCCCCCATAAACCGGTGTCGCTCCCACGATTAGAGTATGGGATAGGTTTTTATGCAACAGATGCTAAAATCATTCGTAAACATGCTTTTTATTTCGCTGATAGAGAACGATTATGTGTAAGCAAATATTTTTTCAAAGATGCAACTAAATGTAGAAACGATCAGAATGCTTTATTAAAATAGCGATAGCTTGCAATGAAAGATAGTGTGGGTTCACTGTTTAACATAGTAGCCACATTAATCTCCACTGATTCGCTACAAATAGTTGTTTCGTACACTAAGAACTTTATTGCACTGCATACGTATATTTGTGCCGCCTTTGTACAGCTCATGCAATGCTATTAACGATTTAAAGGTCTACATTGACTGCGTAGCTCGATCTCAAGCATTTTAATTAGCGTATTGACATAATTTATTGCGATTATTCTTGTACAGCAGATAAGTGTATGTGTAATCCATGTGTACAATAATTTGAATTTTTGGCACAATTTCGCATATTTTTTTCAAGGTAGGTAGGTACTGCCAATACAATACTACTACTGATAATACATGAAGGCAAAAGTTAACTTTCTGGTCTCGGAACATTCTGCTTGTGGTGATCCATAGGATATCGGACATGAATAAAATATAAGCACAACAGACGGAATCAAAGAAACTACACTCGATAGTAGTTACGTAGGTACCTATTATATGCAGTCTTAAGAATTTCAAACAGAAGGACCTATTGTTACGAGTCAGACAGGTCAGGTATCTATATAAACTGACACTTTCTCATTACATCGAAGCTTGTGTGTGTATTCTACTGCTACATGAACCTGATAATCATTTTCTGCATCTGCCTGTACTTTCTATAAGGCATAATAATGTTCTAATTACATACTCGTACCTAATTGTTTTCGCGTTGGACCTCTGTTGGATACCGAATACAGATAATTACTTGCTCAATGAATCGATGCGTATATAAGCTGCTTAAAGGCATTCTAATGCTTTATGCAGTATGAGAATATTACAGTAATAATAATCAAATCTTTATTTATTTGCTCTCGCAAGGTGTTACATCTTTTTGGATACAGTATATTTTAGCTTAGTTTAGAATCCTCCTCCTCCTCCCATGCAATGGTCCTTAAGAATAATATAAATTTAATGAGCATGTTTTGAATACTTATGTACTTACTTTACGTACGTACCTACTTATAATTATTATATAAATACAAAATACTATAATTATTAAACAGTAGATAATACATAAAATGTATACAAATTTTTTTTATAGGTACATATTATTAATTGATTAGCGAATTGATATTAGGATGACTGGACGTGTGTCGGCAGTAGAAGGAATGTGACGAAGGAAGCGTTTATAGTAGATGCCAAGTGGAAAAATATTGATTTCCGTAGGACTGGAAAGGCATAAACGACAACCGTAAATAATACTGATTTCTTTGTTTGCTCCTTTTCACAGTCATCGATAAAGTTGATAAGACACATTCAAGATTCATGATTCATGTCATGACTTATCCATACCATATTCCTTCGCATCTCTTATGTCTACGTAAGAACTAAAGCATTTGATTCATGTTTCAATAGAAATTTATTTTTGCCGCTATGAAGACCGAGCTCTTGTGGAGCTTACAGCTCTTATATGAGCTTATACGACATGCAAACACTTCAAAATGAAATGTCAAGCCAGTTTTGACTGGTTAAGTATGTACTTGTATCTACAGATTTTATGTTTACTATGCACATAGAAAGAGCGGTGATGTAGATGTACCTAAATACGATAGGTGGGTAGGTTGGAATACATAGGTACATACTTTAATTTGATATTAAGTTCTACGATAGCTTTACACCAATTCCAAATGAGTTAATAAAAAGGAGAAAAGTTATGTTCACATGGGTGCTATATAAAATGCTGAGTAAAAGTTTAGGGTTATTTAATTTAAGTAGGTACATACATACAAAATAATTTAATTACAATTTATAGTATAATCAGTTACGAGTAGTACCAATTAGTGAAATTTTATCACAAATCGATTCACAGTTATAAAAAGATAATAAGAAAGACTGATAACTTAGTAGGTAAATAATATTATAATATTATAAATTGATTTCAGTGCATTATGTGATAATTCTAGATCACATAAGCACTGAAATCAATTTATATCAAACACATGAGTGTCATTTGACTCAACCACTTTGATCGCGAACACGAATCATGATTTATTGAGGACTGTAACCTTCTTGTTAGATCTATTGTTAGTTTTCCATGAATTGCCGCCTTTATGGTTATTTAAAGCATTGTTCAGTGTAGCTGCGAATAATATCTAAACAACAATTACATTATTATGTACACAGAAAGTACAAAAAAGTTTGTTCAAAAATATGAAACAGATAATGTTTTGTGTCAACCACAATCGCCAGCTTCGCGCACTCTTTGAACAGTTTTATTATTACAGTAATAAAATTAATTGAATACAATTTTAATATCAAATAAGCTGATAAGCAACTCAATGGTGATAAACTGAATATAGTTAGCTCGACTGTTCTCCTTAGATTCACCATTGATGTTGATGATGAAGTTGTGTCCTATGGCATTTTAGTCTGGAGTAATGTGGTAGATGCTAATATTATTTTTATTTTGCAGAAAAGGGTTATCCGTTCCATATACACATACATATACACATACATCCGACATAAATAAAACTAAAACAATAAAATTTACTTAGACATTTTAAAATTATTACAACTGTATAGAATCAATTGCAACACCCTAGCAGGATTTCAATGATGTAATGTTATGACTGAGAACTTGTAATGTTACATTTGAGCAATAAAGATTATGATTATACAAAATGGGATGTAGAGACTCCCTAAGAGAAACATTTAATTTAAAAAAAAAAATCCCAACCTTTGCATATCACATATAAAAGAATATTATGTATATTCGTAAAAATAGGCATCAGTTTGTATGTATCTCGAAGGCATCTGCCAATCTGCACTTGGCCAGCGTGATCCCACCCATTCTGAGAGGAGATCCTTGCCCAACAGTGGGACAAAGAAAGGGTTGTGGTGGATTATAATCCTAAAAATCAAATTTAAATAAAATAATTCATCAAACAGGACAATATAACAGTGTAAGATCATCTTTTCATAGAAAACCTTTCACAGTTACCTACGCAACTGTAGCAAGCAATACAATGTGGCTACACCGGATACACCTACGAAGATTTTGAAGACAGCTATTCGCTTCTCGCAGTACTTTTTCTGGAGAACGAGTCACCTGTGAAATGAGCTTCCAGGTGAGGTATTACCGTCTAGCCTACTACGACATGGAGCGCTTCAAGAAGTGTGTTAAACGAGTGCTTTAAGGCCGGAAACGCCCAACCCCCTGGTATCACAAGTGTCTAGTAGCCATGTCAAGTGTCTACTTTAACCTTCGCGACCATTACTGACTATTTCTGAGATGAACAAGCCAACAATCAGGCATTCCTAATTACCTTGTCTCCTGGGTTGGCGTTGCCGTCGGAGAGCGCTCCCGCCGCGCCGTCTTCGGCGTCGCAGTTGGCGGAGCACCCGCGCCATACCAATCCGCCTTCGCGTGCACTCCCTATAAAAAAACATGATAAGTAAACTTGATTGTTTTTTTTTTCGCTGGGAATCGTGGTGGAATTTCGCTGGGTAACTGCACTACATATTTTGTTACTGAATAATTTGTGAATGTCTATATTCATAGTAGAAGTAACTAGTTTATAGTCGGAAGCAAGCTGGTTATACTTTATAGTTTCTTTTTGTTACTGGTTAGTTGGTTACTGGTTTATAGTTTCGGTCAATTACAATAACCATCGTCAGGAGTGACGCACTCGCGACTAGCCATTTTAGAAGTAACCGGCATGCTTATGCCGGTTACTTCTAAAATGAATACGTACTACTCTCAAATTACTTCAGATATACTGAAATTAACTATCACCAGCACCTTTGATCCGCACATACCACACTTGGGGCTTGCATCGCGTGACAACGTTAAGCGCGTTGAGACCGCGGGGATTAGGTGAATTAACCCTTGCTTCAATAGGACGTGCTGGCTGAAGGAACTGTCAAATATTTGTGTTTATCCACCTTTCTTCCACTGAAGGTTATTTTCGAGCACGAACAGCCGACGAATAAATAAATAAATAAATAAAAACTCATACATAATACTATCAACAAAGTTTTGTTACAATACTTCAACGACCAACCAACAAGAGTTGGTCCAACAACCGGCGGATACCGGTAATATGCGTTCTAATGATTAAAATAGAAATTATAATACGAAAACACTAAAACGCAGCAACGCAAAAGAAAAGTATGCTACAATTTCAACATAAAAACAACCAACAATCACAATAACACATGCCAAATACTTCGCTATATTCAAAGGATTAACTAAAGTCTACTTTTACTATTTTACAGTGAAATATTTGTGTGGGAATATACAATCGACCTCGTGATACTGTAATTTTAGACTTTTACCATTAACAGGGGCACTTCGAAAACAGAACGGATAAAAGATCATGAAACATACTGTTTTATTATCTCAGTAACAAAACTTGTTTACAGGTTTATTCTGGTCTCGGGTATGCGTTTTACCTGCTACGAAAAGACACTTTCGTGTTGTTGTCCGCCGAGGACACTATTTAGGTTAGTTCAGTAACTTACTCGTTACTTACGATCTTCAGATCGTAAATAACGAGCTCATCATCAGTTTTTTTGTTCCATATAGAGTTCGCCTGGGGCAGTACCACCGCCCGCCACGGTACCTAGTAGTACCATTTCTACTGTTTAACTAGTAATTGTTTTTAAAACAATTGTGGTCCGGTTGGAAAGGTGTGGTTTCCGGTTAACTTCTTTAGATACGACCATCTTAGTCTTCAAGGGTAGCAACACAATTGTGACTGACTTGGATCAAGACTCTTACAAATAATTACTAACTGGACTATTACTACCACCAACTAACAGGACTAACTATCACTAACAGTCTTTAGTCCTCATACCTACTAACGAACTGACCAACTAATGTTCTAATTAACTCTCTCAGGTAACTGGACTAACCATCTGTCCTTATTTGAGCCTTGTTCAAAGTCAGTCACAGTTTGTCATATGGGCGGCAGCGGATGGATGATGCTGCAAGCTCGTTTGCTATCTTATATCCATAAAAAAATCAGTATATTTATTTACCTAAATATACATGTATGTAATAGAATAGGCATGAGCCTTGGCCTATTGTATAATTTTTAGTGTTTCAATGGCAAATCTCGTGTCGCGATAAGGATGTTTGTCTAATACTAGAGAAGTTGTCTTTTAATCGAATCGAAAAACTATTTTAATTTCTGCAAGGAAAATAAACTATAGATTTTAAAATGAACTTGTAACAGAAGTAACATGTTAGTTTAATGAATTTTCTTCCGGTGATGGAAGAAAATTTTCTCCCGAGAACCTATAACTTTTTGATACAAGAAGATTTTTGATTGAAGAGTTATAAGATAACGGTCGCAGAGTTCACGTTAGCCCCCGTATGTGGGAACTGAATAGTCCTAATATGGTATTTTGCTTGCACCTGTGGAGTAGTCTAGGCCTGCCGCAGAATTGTCTGTGGGGGAGACCCGTGCCCAGCAGTGGGACGTCGATGGGTTGCAGCTTTTTTTTTATTCTGCCTGCCGATAGAGGCGACTAAAAAGAGCCTTCTGGGGTTGCGCGTAGCAAAAGTAAAAGCCCTAACCAACGACCCCTTAAAAGAACACGGGTGTTATTGTGGCTTCACGACGTGCGAAGCGCATTGGTTTTGGTAGTCGCTTCGCATTAGTTCAGGGATTTAAGGTAATTAAGTAATTTCTACGACAAAAAATTTGAAGGATTCTTTGCCTAATATTGAACCCACTATATAGCAGAGCCTGTTCTTTTACAGGCCAGGAACGCATTAGTTCCCCCATGAATCTCGAAAGTTTTAAGTCCATTCAAAGGTTTCTGGTGCATAGCGGCAAAGTAAGCCAATGATAATAATAAAACAACTGGAATTAAACTAAAATTAGCAGTTTAATATTTTTTTAAAAATCAGACCATTTTGCCCAATAGTGGCATCAGTCATCTAAAAACAAGATCGCCGGCGACATAAAATAGTCGATTTAGCTATTTGCTATTTAGTAACAAATCGCTGTTAAAATCAGAGTGTAGTGCAACAACAAATTAATGCTGACCCGATGACTGAAAAGATAGCTTACATCACAGACGGATTTGTTCGTCATTTTATAATTTGGCTATCGGATAAAGCAACTTTGTCACAATACAAAATCTACACTACCGCTATCTCCACTCTACGCATTAATCAACAACAAAATACACTATGACATTTCATTATAATTTTCACTTGCTTGTATTGTATGACCATAGGATCTTTACATTAGCCGTGCATCAAATTAAAAAATATGTTAACCTTATTTTTATCATGCAATTAAACGGTTTATTGATTTAATACTGAGATGTAATAAAAGGAATCGTCGCCAATAAAATGTGTTATCAAATTGATAATGGTCAAAAATTATGGCAATTATAATATAAAAAGACATCGAAATTTATTTACGCATTGTAATTTGTTTCATTGGTATAGTGGTCACAAAACAGTCTGCTGAGCCAGAGGTCCTGGATTTTTATATGTGCAATAATTATTGGGCTTTTATAACTTAAAATTCCCGGTGACAACTATCAATGCTTGAAATGTACCGGTCAAGTTCTTATTTCATGACGCAAGTGCCATACGACCTGCTGGATAGTCACTCGTTTTAGGTTAATGCCGACGTCGCGTCGCTGCCACTACGTAATCATAACAAGACTGTTTCACGTCACGTACGCCACAAAATTATATTTATATTGAGAGTTTTCTTACTCAGCTTAAACGAATAATTGAGATTTTCTAACATTGGTGAGGATTAGATACGTCTGTGTTTTATATTTTAATGTTCCGATTGCTAGAAATTTCTCGTTCATGCTACTTTTCTGTTACGATTAATTTAAGTCACAAAAAAAGCGAAACCTGAAATTTGTTATGTAAAATTATGTATAGACGTTCATATTTACGCGACCATTAACCGCTTGGGAAGTAAAGTTATTAAAGATTTAATTATTTTCTTTTAACTGATTTCTTTTCAACACCAACGCCAACGGTCCGTCACGTGCCAGAGACCACATGCCGAATACCCATAAACTTGTGATGTTCAAATGAGTTATCGCAATAAATTTGTAACACTTTACACAACACATTGGTCAATGAATAGACCATAAAATAGCTTAACAAAATAAAATAATTTATTGCTCTACCGGCATGGACGACTCGTGATTGTCCAATTAGATAATGTAAAGAAAATTCCTATAGTAACGTAACGTAGCATACCTAGCAATATTTATGAATTAAAGTTCTACGGTATGTATTGCAAATATTGGGTGATGATAATTCAATTGACACATCTCGTTTATTTGTTACTAGCGTTCCCCAAATCGTTGTACGTGAAGAATTACCTCTACCATCCATCGATATGTTTTAAAATGTAAAAAGTATATAGCCTTTATCATCATCACGGTACACCAAAGATTACCCCTAATTGAAATCTAGGTTCATTAATTAACGATTAAAATCGATTTTACGGGCACCTCGCTATTTTCGGGATAAAAAGTATCCTAGGTCACTCTTCTACCATCCTACATCTATGCAAACAAAATCACTTCGATACATCGATCATATTAAATATATATGTCAGAGTGAAAAACGATTGTATGTGTGGGTGTGTAGTGAACATAAAAATAATTCAATATAATTATTAGGTAGATACTTATCTTTATTCACGTATATAATTAGTTAAAAAATCTGCATTTATTATATTTTTATATGAAAATATGTTAAAATTATATTATTTGTCATAATCGTTTGAAATATTAAAACACTTGAAATTTTTATCATGATAAAAATTACTATTAACAACACATACAGCTCAGTTTTGATTTTCTTACATGTTGCAGCGAGATACCGTTATAAATTAATGAGTTTTCTGTTAATAA
>DWTT01001915.1:0-10780 GCA_018250895.1 Carterocephalus mandan | reverse complement strand
TAACAGTACCATGACGTCACACTTTTTCGGATGTGTTGGCGTTCATCGATTTAATAAACGTTATCACGTCAAAAAACTCCAGCAATTTGTAAATCTTAGATCTTGTACGACGGACGGTACTTGCTTGCATTGGGCCCGTATTATTGCATATTCTTACGCATTCATTTCTTACATATCAGGTGAGTGGTACGATCATTTGATTCCAGAGATAACAGGATGGGTAATATCCAGTCGCGTGCCCATCATCGATTGTTCAGACAGAAATTGCTTTGGTTTAGAGTCGACATAGTCGACAGTTGACATTCGAAGCCCAAGGTGTTAAGGGCGATCACAGACAGAAGTCAATTAGGGCCTGAAATATAACATGGTATTTAGTTTCTAGTACAAATATTTATGTGAGTATGTCCCTTGATGTTTAATATAAAAATTGGTCCCGGATTAGATGTTAAGGATTTAGTTTTTTTAAATTACTACTTACATTTCAAACCCTAAAGTTGTAGCTTTTAGATAGGTTATAATAAGTATTATAAGTTATAATAAGTTGTATTTTTAATTTGATGTACCTACAATTTCTACCCGCAACGTAACGGAACACCATCGCTCGTTGTATGCGTAGATTGTACCTATGTAGTAGGTATAGTAGGATCGGTTAAAAATAGATCGTAAGTTAATTATCGATTAAAAACGATTATGATTGTGTTTTGTCAATCAAGCCGATCTATCATTTCGTTGAGGCAGAAGACAAACCAACAAACAAACTTTCCCATGTAAATATAATGTAAGGATGGTCTTACAGGTACTCTATTATTAAGATTAATTGAATTGTATTGCTTAAAAAGTTACAAAACCTCACAAAATTTCCCAACAGGCTTGATGTAATTTAGGGAGAACAATTTAAAAATATTCTTATTTTTTTCTGATTTACTGTCTGATAATGCGCCTCTACTTTCGGTAATGAGAAAAAAGTATACACTATAATTACAAAAGAAAGGAAAACAATGGGGTGTCTACTCTTACTATTGTTTACTTTTTACTCGAAAGTCCGCTCTCTATATTAATTTAGTTTTAACTCTACGTCGTAACAAGTTTACGTTTTTTTAAGCATATTTTTGATTATCATCCTTTATGTAAATTTTTTACCATCTTTGATAATAAATAAATAGATTAACTTATTTATTATCAAATGTTAATGGCAGGTAATTCATATCAGTAATACGCAGTAAAACTGACGTTACCGTATGAATAAAATGTGGAAAACCTTCACGCCAGGCGCAACGCAATACGCATGTCGTTGCCAAAGCCATCCCATAATGCAGAGAGACAATAAACCGGATATTGATATTTCCATGCTATTAATATAATTTATGAGTGCCCTTGCATATCCAAACTTCGAATGCAAATGTTTGGCTCGTAGTATTTAATGGAATTTATAGAAACTGTGTTGCATATTCATGGTAAATGTCAGTTATGTCAACGTTTGTTTGTTATTAAAATTAAACATTATATAATTAAAAGATAACATCAACTTTTTCCGTAGTTTCACTTATAACGGTAACACCTGCATACGATTTAGGTAAGATTGTAGTTAATCTTGTTCTTCTCTTCAAATTTAAGAAAACTAAAAAAAAATCTTTTGATTAACTAGGTGCACTTGAACATAGTCAATTTCAAATAAGACAGTTGCCAATGTTTGGTGCTTATTGGAACTTGTCCTGTTAGTATTCCAGTCTTTTTATTTAAATTCGTAGTTATCTTTTGCGATTTCCGGATCACTGATTTTGTCTTAAAATTGTCGGACCCTAGTATGGGTTAGTTAGGGATTAGTATGGGTAAACTTATTCAAATTAATAATATGTCATATTATGTATCTGTACTGTGTACTGTAAATCTCCCACTCAAATTATAACCTTCCTGCAACCCCATCAAATTGAACTTCTATTTGGAATACTACGCAAAAATAATAGCAAAAGATATTGGTACTAACTAGTAGAAATTACATAACGAACAAATCATATCAGCATCAACAAATTGAAACTCTAGTCTTTGAAAATTTGACTATAAATACAGTTTAATTGCATTGATCATAGGTTGTTGACACCGGATGCGTGCTTATCCGCAAATGCATCCCTTGCATAAGAATATGTTCCGGTTCTTTGTGGAAGTCTTTCAACATTGGTCCAGGTGGATTCAATAGCGCGTGGACACATGACAGAGACAGATTGTCGGGCTCCTGGAAATACTCCGTCTGCTGCTGAGAATAATGAGAAACTTATGTGGACGTAGAAAAGTCTTTATCGCCAATTTACGGAATTCTAAAGGATAATTGTATTTATGTAGATTTGAATTTCTTAAGACCTCTCACAAATAATTAAATAGAGTAATGTTTTATTAATTAGTGAAGCCTCCAGGATGTTGAAACATTGGTCAAATTAAATGTAGAACCTTCCAAAAACAATTTTTGTCATGCAGACAAGGTAAACTTTCGAACAGCTGATGCCGATCCGATCACAACACACCTTGCACTACACTGATCACTTATCCCAGCTAGACACGCACTGCGTATAACTTTTTTTACAAAAGCAACGTTGCGTGTATGTAATAAAATGTTTGAATTCGAGCCGGTGCTCGATTTTCGAACGGTCGCTCGATTTCCGGACCGCACTCGATCCTCGAGCGTGTTTCGAGATTGGCGCGGAGTAACGCACTGACGGCGGTGCCGGTGCGGTGCTGATCGCTTGGCTCGTCTCCACTTCACTAGTGTTACTTACACCCGTAAAAACGGATATTGAAAGTGGCAGCTTGTCTAGACTGGATTTAACCACGACTTTATAATATTATAAGTGTATTTTTATTTCCTCCACTTTAAGAACCTTTGAGGATAAAATAAGTTAATAATACTGATTATTATCTTTATTCTCCTAGAATATGGTTTTGCAGTCTAAGCAAATTATTGGGCCTAATAATCAAGCAATAAAAACTTTTAACATTAAGACTACGCAGCGAAAAACTCGCAGTTAACGATCTAACACAGAACTTTTAGCTACATGGCAAATTTTTGTCATCTGGCATGGCTTTATATACCAATGTAAACAATTTGCAAATTATATATCCATTGAATTTAGAGTATTAGGAATTTATTTTATATTACCTATAGAAATTCACTTTTTACGAGAACAAGTTACACAAGAGAAATGTTTAGGGGCGTCAAATGTAACTCGTTATGATCGTTATACGTAATTTTCCGCTTAATAACAATTAACAATGAGATCGTGCGGGAAATGTGAGCACTATTCCAAACTCCGGACCGCAGTGCGTAGTAAAGATACGAACCAAGATACGACGACTATTGAATACTTACGAGTGCTTAGAAACATTCAAGTACTCGAGTCAATGAAGTGGAAATGGTATATCTGCATAATCTTCACGTTACTAAGCATTGCTCAGTGGATCTACGTTGAATACGACGCAAGAAGATACTGTTCTTACAAGAACAACAGTTAACGATCTTGATATGGAATTTGTTACAGTTTTTATTTTGTTTAATAGATTGAAACGTCCAAGTGAAACTCATTGACGAAATCGCACCGATTTACGTGAATTATGTTATTTTTGCATTTTGTTAGTTTTGTCAAACTTTTTCGTTTGCAGGAGCAATGAAAAGATATGCTTTGATTTTAAAACAGGAATTGTGCTTAAAATTCTTCAAATCCTTAAAATGTGTATGCTTTTTTGCAGGAACTTATACTTCACAAGCGACAGCAATATTACAGCCTTCAGCCATGCAGGCTCAATCTACAGGCACTATATTGTACTTGTCCTTTATCTACTCTGCTCATTAATGTGCTTCACAAATCTACTGTATCTCGGGACGACGCCATGACTATATCTCACGTCGCGAAGCATTGTCTAAGAGCTACGAGTACGTGCATTATTAAAATTTTACCCCTTCGTATTTTTTATTCTGGTAACTTTTCACTAACATTTTTTAAGTACTCGTATATAAAGGAGTAACTTCACTATCTAATTTAAAATAAATAGCCATGTTGGCCAACGTTTAGTAGGTACTATCTGTTGTTGCCTGTCCGATGCGTTCTTAGAAATGGGTTTTGAATCAAGAAAATATTATTTTTATGATTTCATTTTACTCATGCAAAATTACAACCCTAAGCGTTTTGCAGCTAAGCTGCCAACACACAGACGGACGAATATGAGGAAATCACAATACCTATAGAATACGGAAATATAAATCAAGGTTAATTTGTACATAATATATATACAGTGACTATATTATCAAATTACATAGCATAGGTTCAAGAGTCAGCCCTGCGGCTACTCTGAAACAATAGACGGCGCAATACAGGGGATAGCGACGGGCAAAATGTCTTTACATATTGAATAACCATCAATGTGACTCACTGCTTGTAAATTACCTCTTGCCTTGTACACCACGATAGCGCACCACAGATGACTTATCGAATATATGAATCATGTCTCGCAAATTTTAAATTAATTACGGTCAAGATCATTTTTGAATAAATCATTGATTTATTTTATAAATTTTATTAGGATCTAGCTATAGACGCGCCCGTTGGCCAGTGTAACGAACAATTGTATTTGTTGTGTCTGGATGTTAATATTATCGATTTAAGTACATATATATTTAAAAATATCTTTATGTATATCAGTCTCCGACACCCATATTACAGGCACGCGCCTACTTTGAGTTGAGAAAATAAAATCTTGGAGATTCTCACATACGGCCAATGTGATAATCGCCAAGATATTTATTTATTTATTTATTTATATCTACCATTGGTTGCTAGGTAACCAAGGTTTGTTTGTTGTACGAATATATAAAGGACGTTAAGTAAAATCGTCAAAGTGCTTAGGTACATCAAAGTAATCACTCCACAGACACAAATGAATCATAAACAAAGTAAAAATAAACTAGAATGCATTGATATTTGTGTACGTACATTAACACAATTTTCAAACGCACATCCGGCTTCTGATAACCGCGTGAATATAAATTTCTACCGCTAGTTGGCCGCTGTTGTAAAATGTTATATCAACATATTACATGATCTCATGATCTCATTAACATGTCTCTATTAACATAAATTAATTTGCAATAATTCTTCAATAACATTAGCCTGTGTGTTATCTCCTCGATAACTTAAGAAAACAAAAATAATTAATTGCTTACAAATAATGTTTTCGATAAGTTATAAATAGCAAAAAGTGATAATCAAGGTGGTAGTCTTTTTGATTTGGTAAGTTTAATGACTTAGTTGTATTATTATTTATACGTGTTTTATACAATACCAGCTATCCCCGCGGCTCCGCCCGCGCCAAATCGTTTTACGTGCAGAATTATCTCTACCGTCAAGATAATATGTTATAAAATAAATAATATACATGTACAGCATTTATAAACGGCAAGCTACACTAATAATTACCACTTCCAAAATCTAGCTTCACCCTCAGTTCGGCCAATCACAATCCGAGAGAGGGATCAATCGATTAAATCAATTAATTAAAAATTGAATTAAATAATTCAAATTAAGATCAATAGTTAAATATCGATTAAATATCAATAAAAACGATTTTTTTCAGTGGATCGGTGGGATAAAAATTATCCTATGTCACTCAACTAGCCTACTCACTATACTAAATCTCTGCAAAACATCGCTTCGATCTATCTATATTCTGTAGGAGGCGAAGGACAAACCACCAAATCAACAAAAAACCGATTAAAAATCTAATGATTATTACAAGTTTTTGTCGATTAGGACGGGAACCGTACAATTTTTCGGGATAAAAATCCAATGTCACTCTCCGAATTAAATATATTATGTAAGGATGTAAAAAATATAACCACAGTAAGTGTAAACTAGTCACAATAAGTATTGTCGTGTCTCGTACCCTCGTTCGTACGTAAACTGGACCTCATGAAAGTTCAATAACGTTTTGTCGCCCGCCTGGGACCGGGGCCGACAAGTGCGCGCCTTTTACGGAAGGCGGCTACTTTTTCGCCGCCAAGAAATCGAGGTGACATTTCTGATATCAATACAATAGCAGTAGTGCTGTGCTAGTAATAGTACGCATATAGAAGTGGGAAATCATGCCCAGTCTGCTTCGACCGTTTATTAGTCATTATCCTTTTTTTTTTTTGTTTAACGATAGGGAAATCCTCGCTAGGTGCCCGACCGCTGGGGGGACGCCGGGGTATGTAAGACATTTACTCACTAAAACCCCCTCGGCCTTAATATCTTGAGAGCTGCATTCAAAATGCATAAATATAAACATTACAATGTTAGCGTCATTCAATTAGTCAATTCTAAGAATAATTTAGTTGAGTGATTGTAAGCTTGTTTGTTATTGCTGACAATTTTCCTTGATTTGGATGCGGAAGAGCGAATGTTTATTACATTTATGTTGTTAGTGTCAACTAGGTAGCTAAGACAAGAATGTAGATCACAAAAACCGTTATTCAACGAATTTTCAAACGCCTGTATGTTCTACTAGTAAGTTTCATTTCCATTCGTTGAAAGCAGGCTGAAAGTCAATAACACGGACCGGATGGGCCCAGTGTATGTGCGCAGACATCTGCGTGCTAACTATTCGGATGTAGGAATTGTGCCATATTGATAATAAAACCCGTCCCAGTCCGCGTACAACGTGTACACAGCTTTGACAGGTATTCCTAACCGCATTGCGTTCGTACATTAATATTCAGGACGAGCGGCGGAGCGCTCGCAGCCGCGATCGCCTAAGCTTCCCTATTAGTCCTCGAGCCACGCGCCGTGACTCAAGTTCGGTGTTAAATGACACACCATACCGTTGCCCCCACAAACTCTAACGTCATTAGTTTCGTTAAAATAAAGGAGATTCCGAAAACACCCGTCCTACTTTGACGCATAAGCTTGCGTCTATCTAAAGTTTCTTTGTTGGTCCCAAGCAGTAAGTTATAACTGCTTCCTTACACTGTAGAAATGCGTGTCAACTGAACGGAACCGAGAAAATATGACGACAGAACAAAAAAGTATCTTCCAAATTAGAAATTCCCGAGTAGAGACGGCAGACTCTTCTATTTCAGAGTCGTCAATCGATTCCACGTTTTCTTTCTGACAAAGTTGCAGTTGATGAGAGACGGGTTGACAGTTTTTTTGGATATAAATAACAATGCTGGAGATAACTCCTTACCAACTCATAAATTAAGATAAAGGATTCGTACTCCCTTAGTTCCGACTAAAAATGATTTTGTTTTGTGATATTTTTATGTTGCGAGCATCTACTAAATATTATTTCCATATTGTTATTGCATCGTATGCCATGCTTTCTACATTCTTATTTTAGGAATTGACTGTCACAGTGTCAACTGTGATAAAAACATTCACTGCAAAGAGGAGAGCGGCGTCAATTAAAAACGGCTGGGGCCTAATTGTGTCCATTTTAGCTCGATTGCGTCGTCAGCTGGAGCTAACTGACGCTACATCCATTCGGTCGAAGAGTAGTACTTCAGATTCAACTTTAATTCTCGCGAACTTCCTACTCAAAGTGCTAACTAAACATCCCTCTCGTAGCGGTAGAGTACTATGTCGAAAGCGGGGTAAATTTCTAGTCGGTGCAAATGGTGACCGATAGATGCATAGGTACTGTAATTACTGTACATTTATATATATATATATATGATACGATCGATACTACTAATATTATAAATGTGAAAGTGTATAATTTTCAATGGGTCATGCAAGAACTACCAAACGGATTTGGATGAAACTTGGCACATACTCGTAGGTAGAAGATAACCTATATTAGCACATAGGATATTTATCATCCCGAAAATATGAGAGATCCCCCAGATCTATCCCTTGAGATGCTTTGCAATTATTGCAGGGATAAAAAACCATTTGGAATGTTGTATAATACCTATAGATAAAGAAACATTAAAATGAGTATCTCGAAAAATGAAATCTGCATAAAAAATGTTATATAATATTTTTGATGGAACGCTAATCCCGAATGCTGGGTACCAAAAACAAATCAAAAGCATGCAGCAGGGGCGTAGAACGCAGGACATAATCGATTGGTGCCGGATGGATGCACGGGAGACGGTCACGGTGCGGCTCCCCTGACATTCTACAGCCAGGGCTGGTGCGTTAAATTGTTGTCACTTTCTAATGCAGAATTTACTTTGTAATGTGTTCGATATTTATAATTCGAGTTTAGTAGGAAAAGGCTTGTCTAGCGCTTGACGTGTCGCTCTATGAACTTCCTAGGCCTAGCTTCCTGTTTAAACGTAGGCTGTTTGACGTTATTTTTATATGCATTTACAGAGGTACCTTGAATCGACGAGCAAGTTTAAAGACACTAATGAAGATGAAGCGGTAGAAGTGTGTAAGGTTCTTGGGAAGTTGAATTAAATTTACTCTGTCTACCCCAAAGAGAAATTGGCGTGACATTATGTATGTTATGTTTGAATGCCAAAAATTTAAATTATTTTGCTAATTACTTGCTGCAAAAACAACACATATCCATGACGGATTTATGTATCGTTTAGTATCTCTGTGGTCAATAATAATAAACCGATAATCAAAATGACAACTAGCAAGCTGACTATCATAGATGTCCCTCAAACTTGGAACTAATAGATACTTACGTCCCTCAAACTAGAGCTATTAGGGCAACAGGGCATAAATTGAGGTTTTAGTTATGGTCCAAATAGCTGATTTGAAAAGGGATATTTCGGTGTGGTGTGTAAAATTTTACTTGTTAAAGGTAAAGTGGTCGGACTAATCCTTTTATTGAGCTATAGTGTGACAATGGAAAATACATCGAAATAATTCCACCCGTTACTTAACGATTCCAGTGAAACTTATACACGGTAAAAACGTAATGTTCCGTGCGTGACTTGGGTGTGAAATTTTAAAAAACTGGTTATAATTTTTAGATAAATGATAAAGGTATTATTAGTACCTACTCATTTGTGATTAAATAAAATACTCTTTCTAATATTTACCGCCAAGTGTTACTTCATTTATTTTTAAATAGAAGTTAACTTGCACTCTATCATCTGTCTGTTTGCATTACGATCTTAATGAAGTTATTATTACTAACACAACGCTGTTGGGTCATATCAGAGCGGGCAGCTCGATGCATAAGCATAACACCCACATTGCCCATCAACCTATCGGAAATTAATTAGGTAGGTAAGTACGTGTTCTTGCATGACATTGACTTTTTGGATAGGTAGACGCCTAGACGCCGACATTATCGTTTTGTTAATAAATCATAACAGCTAAATCGTCTGAAAAATAATGTATTTTGCAACCCACACCTCATTATTTTTTTTGCCTTAAAAGCCATCTTGGGTGCAACAAATTTGTGAATTCTGCAATTCCATCGGCGCGTTTAGTACGTTTAAAAAGTCTTGTACATTAGTATTAAGAAGATAAACAATAACAACCGAATAAAAGGCCAGTCGTGGACTCTAAATCCCGAAAGGGTTCCGGACATTTTATCAATGCTGCAAAAATACATTAAGTGTCGCCCTCTAGTAGTAAACTAACACAAGTCCATACAGCGCCGCCGAGTGTGCAGTAGCGGAACTTTTAAATGATCATACTAGCTAACGATTACATAAATATAAGAATAGATGGCGCGCTCAACAGCGTGTAAGATAAGAACTTACCAAGCTCACTATCAACTGTTGTTAACCCAAATAGAGGCTGAAAATATACGTTTAAAAAATTCTAGTAGTTTGAAATTGTAGATTATTTTGTATAATGCATCAGCTCAGGTTATGTTGACTCTACGACGGTTAGTGAAAATCACTGTTCATAAAGACAGTTCCTCACCGTGGACAGAGACGGCTCGCAGCGACACGGCGTCCTCTTCCACGTCGTCGGCCTCCTCCTCCTCGGTGATGGAGGGTGGCGCGGCCCAGCAGCGCAGGCGCACGCCGCCCGCCGCGCCGCCGTCGAGTCGCACGCGCGGCAGGCTGCGCGACGAGTACTCGCTGTTGTTGTTCGACACCTGAAGAACGTTATCGGTTTAGAAATATTTTTGGGTCATTAAGGGACATGACTGCCCACAAGGAGCATAATTTTAAACGTAAAATAAACGTTTTCTTATAGTGCTAACACCATTATAAATATACTAGCACTCCCCGCGGCTCCGCCCGCGTCAAATCGTTATACATGCAGAATTATCTCTACCCCTGATGGTAGTTTTTTGAAAACAACTTATCAAAATCTAGCTTCAGCCGCAGTTCGGCCAATCATAATCCGAGAGATTGAATAAAAATTGATCGATAGTTAATTATGGATTAAAAATCGATAGAAACTATTAAGTCACTGGTTTCATGTTCATTTCACGGGAACCATGCGATTTTCACTCTTAGGCTAAATCGTATAAAAAAACGCTGCTATCCATCATTCCAATGAGAAGGAGGATGACGGACAAACCACCAAACCAACAAAACATAGATTAAGAATCGAAAATTTATTGCAGGTTTTTGTCCATTTCCACAGGAACCGGGATAAAAAGCCAATGTGACTCTCTAGGCCCTACACTACATTTATGCAAAAAATCACGATGATCCATCATTCCGTTGAGGCGAAGAAGGACAACCCAACAAACCAACATACACACTGTCGTTTATATATTATTGAGGAGTAAGGATTTATGTCCGACAGCTGTTTGTATTTTTTTTTTTTTTTCAATTTAATCACAAGACCGCATCTGCCGAGATGCACCACATATTATTTATCATGTC
>DWTT01001914.1:0-10780 GCA_018250895.1 Carterocephalus mandan | reverse complement strand
ATCTGCATTGGAGCAGCGTGGTGGAGTATGCTCTAGACCTCCCGCAGCTGTCTGTGGGGGAGACCCGTGCCCAGCAGTGGAGCGTCTACGGGTCGCAGCGAAGTGATTGCTTGCGATTGAAACTTATTTTTTAAATTAATCTGAAAGCGTTTAAACAAAACTATCACGTATTCAGGTAAACAATAATAGTTTGACGTTAGTATATATTGTAATATATAAATTTTAATGTTTGTTTGTTGGTATTTAACGATTGCAATGAGACTTGGTACAATCATGATACTTAGGTTATAGGATACATTTTATCCTGGAAACTAAAGAGGTTCCTTTGTCATATTGGATGATTTCCGTTACTGCTTTCATATCTGTATCGTTCAAGGAACACTTGTCTTCCGGTGTAAGTCAGTAAAAGCCAGTGGTTAAGAGTCTTTACTGAGCGAATTAGAAATACCCCACAGAGCAATGCATCTACAGACTGTACAGATAAGCATACTCGTAATTATAATGAGTTTATCATAATTGCACGGGCAAACCCGGTATGGAATGATCTATTATGGTTAATTTTATGCTAATTACACTATGAATAAAATTTGCACTGAGGGTGCGCAGGTACTGCCTTAACGTTTATACCGATGTTAAATGCTAGTAAGACTAGAAAATGCTTAGTTGTTATTGCGAGAGAAATTTGAGTGAAATTTAATGTCATAATTTTCACTTCAATGGACGAGTTGCTTGTTTAATTCTAGATTTGAGTTAATCTGTAATTATGTAGTAATTGTATCCCAAGTAAAACGTACCTACTTGATTTCTGAATGAGAAATTTCAACTACTTTTAAAACTGTAAGTCTGAGCATACCGGCTAGGGGAAAATCTTCTAGGGGGAAATCGTTTTTTGCTAAATGCTAATTTTAAAAATGCTATTATAAGTATTCATAGTTGAAGTTACCGGCTTACTCACGTGTAATTTAAGTCGGAAATAGTCCGACTAGTTTCGATCTATTACTATGTATATAAACTTTACTACTGAAAATCAGATATTATTATGTGGAAAAATTGTGAACAAAGATTTTTTTTAAAACTAGCTTCTAATTCTTTACCTACCGTTCTATATCAAATCATCCTTCCCGGTGATATGTTTCTTCAATTATTTATGCAATACTTTAAGAATAAGCAAATTTATCGATACATATACATTGTAAACATAATATAGTTGGGTACTAAGGTGGGCAGTAATTTTTCCGCGTTCCTTACTCCATCGCGTATCGGGCAGTTTAATTGGAGCCGGTATGATTTATTATCGTTAATTTTATGATAATGAGAGTATGAATAATTTGCGGGCACTATTCTGCGAGCCATTGATATATGGTCCGAGCAGGATGTTGAAGATAAACAAGACGAAGAGAATTCCCGGACCTATTCTAAGATTAACGTACAATTTACGCAATCTAATCGTAATTTAACGATACAAAATTAATGTTGAAAGTAAACTCACAGTAATATAAATAAACCATTTAAAACTCTTTGTGTAAACGATGGGCAGTGAGTCCAGAAAAGTATTTATAATTATCAGTAAGCCCTACCATACACCAAGCATTTAACATATTGAAATGTATGATGAATATAAACTGTATCTGTTCAATATAAATTGTCCGATACAAATTAAAGAAAAAATCAGCATAATCTCACGTACATACAAATTCGATTAAATCTGCGATATTTAAATTAGTATTTTCACACCACGAGCGAACGCATCGTAGAATAGGCCCCGGGCGCCGCATAGAACGGGAGCGGATTGTAATAAGTCGCCCGTAATTTATGTTACACGCAATTAAAGTAAGATTGTTGTGGCCTCCGCTCGCTGGGGTCGTACGGACAGCGAGTAGCGAACAGCGAGCTTCAGCGAAGAGCGGCGAACGACATTGTACAGTTATTTGTCAATGACTGCATCCTAAGCACCCTGTATAAAAATGTAAGCTGCAAAGTAATTAATTAATGTTATAGGTACTAATTTTGTTAGATAGTTACTGTTCATGCAATTCGTAAAATGCGAAGGCTCTTGTTATAATTTCAATTAATGAAACGAATGGCTAAGGTTTCAAATTAACTCAATGGTGGATAATTTAATAAATGGTGGGAGAAAAATTTCGTTATCCGGGAAAATACAAAAATTAGGATTTTTTAAAAAAATAACTATAATTATAAATATGTGAATAGCTAATGAAAATTCCGCCATTAAAGTATTTATTTAGGATTAAGATTTCGAATAGAAATCGCAACAACGGTGACAGTGAGAAGGGACATGCATTTGCAAACTTACTAGCTGCTTGCTATATACCAGAAGGTAATGTTACTTTGTGTCGCAAAATATATGAGAATAATTAATTATGCGTTCATTATAACCTACTTTGGCTATTGTATAGCGAACATTGTATATTGCAAAAACACTTTTCACCATATTTTTGTAGTATATTCAAATATTCACGTTATATTTACTATTATCTATTGTTACATGTCTTGAGGATAATAATATTTGCATTAAGTAGAATAAAAAAAATACCGGCTAACAAGGTCATTTTACTTTAACTCATTTTTATAAATGGTATTTAAATGATATCGATGAACAGCCAGGCCAGCCAAAAGAAATTATATAATTATCTAGAAAAAAATTAATTTTAAGAGATAATTGAAAAGAGTAAAAGGCAATTCAGATTAAAAATTTATCTTATATATTTTACCTGATTATGCTTGAAAGGCACTAGCGATTAATTTATGCCAATCAATATTTTTTTCTGCCGTTTTGCAACAGTTGAAACCGAAACACCTGATTGTTTTCGTCAACACGAAACTATTTATAAATTTAATGCCAAGATATGGCTTAAAACGGCTAATAAGTAATTTTATCTTAATTTATCTACTGTATAGCCCTTAAACAGTGTAAACTGGTACTGAAAATCATAAGTACAATTTCGGTGCAAGTCAAAATGGACTTTAAAAGTGTTATAACAAGGTTAGTTGCAGAGTGAGTGAAAATGGAGGTAAGACTCCCGTGCTATTATAGTCGATACGAGTTTCCTGTCACTAAATGAGATTAAATGTATTCACGGAGAATGTTTTGCAATAATATAAGGACGTTAAATGAAACCGGTAGCCCAGTTTATGATGTCATAATTTGCAGCAGTCTCTTAAGTAGGTAGATTAGAAAGCATTAAAAATATAGGGACTCAAGCTTGTGCTTAGGCGCTAAATACTTAACTGCAAACCTCATTTATGCGGCGAGTGAACTCGTCAAATAATATTACACTTCGTTCATCGCTAGTATTGGCTGAAATTAAGTTTCTCTTATTTCAGTCTGAAGATTTTTACTTATCTGCATTTTAGCTGGAAGTATTTTAATTGTTTTTGTAAAGCATTCAACGTACTTACTCGTATTTATTTACTTATTAAACCCAATTTCCATCCTTGGGTACGTTGACCTTTTTTTGATTTGAAAATAAATCTCTGATCCAGACCATGATCCCGCATCACTTCCAACTTCATTATTAGGATTTTTCTAAAGCTCGGTGGTCGAAGCTTTCTTGCACTTCGCTTCCCGTCTAGATCGCTAGCTTCTTAGCTTCTTGATGTTAAATGCCAAGCCAAGACCTTACGTCACGTGTGGTCCTATACAAATCTAAGCAAGTTTCCTCAAATATTACCAGGCTATAACATAACTAACGTAATGTTCTCCATCAACTAACCTCTACGCTAAAACAAAATAGCCTGAAACAGCCTATTCATTCACTGGACTCGTGTAAAGTAGGTCGTTAACAGATAGTTGATAGCCAATAAACATATGTCCCATTATAACTTATGAGTACATTTCATACCTATCAGGACAACTAATAAAAAATCGTACCTCGAACCCCCGCTAGGAGGCTCTGAGTAATCAATATGCAAAGATCGCGTGCGCCCGCGCCTTCCCGCGCTTTATTTAATTAACTCCGCCATCTTTCTTCTTTCTTTCCTTTTTGGAAGTGTAATGACGTGTGGGATTAAGTAGGTGTCCATTACGTGCCAATAATTCTGTTGTTTTTAATTTTTAGATGTGTTTTGTTAGAGGTGTAGAATTTTGCTAGGTTTGATTTCTTGTACAATTAACCTTACTACTTATTTGTGACGTAAAACTTGCGGGTCTACGACCGCTTAATACTTTGACAACCAACTAAACCTAAAAAAGATTCATATACAGAGCTTCTCATATCTTTTCTTTTCTGCACAAAGCGGTGACTAACCTTCCTTCGGACAATGCCTAAAAAATAATTAAACAAATATGAAATTAAAGACACCATCCTGCTTCATTACGCGCGATTGCGAAGATAAATGGTTAACAAGAAAACCAAACAAACTGGAATAATAAACGAAATAGCCGGGCCAATCAAGGGAGATTCTCTTTTTAATGCGAGCCAGGATTCCGTACTTATGAATGCAATTTTATTAATTAATTTCGAGATGCATTTATCTTCTTTGCATGATACGAGCGGTAATAAGGGCGCGCGTTTGGGAAGGCTTAAGTGTACTCTTGTTCGATTGAGTTTTTTGGTACTTTTATTGAATTAATGGAATCGTAGCTTTATCAGTGCTGTCCGGTGTCGCAGAATTAACATTCACAGTGATAATTGGCATTAGTCGAATGCGGGTTACAAGAATGAGTTGGGAGATTTCTGTGAAGATGAGCTTGCGTTTCGTATGAGCAGAGCATCAAAGGTATGGTCGAGGGTTCGAATCTCAGTACCTACCAGTTGAAATTTTTACAAAGAATAAAGAACTATTGAGTTAGTGAAGCTATTGAGGAAGTACGAGCTTGTTTTTCAAATTTTTTTATTAAAAGATTTTATTTAACTTCACTCGTATGTACGAGTATGTATGTCCTGGAAACTTGCAATCAATATTTCACCCACTTCTACTGAAGCTGTCGAGCTGAAATTCGGCACACATTAATTTATCATCAACTTTTTTTCTCGTAAAACATCTAATGTTAAAATTTATATCAGACAAAAGTTATTTTGTTCAAGTTGGTTTATTATTTTCGATTAATATTTCCCAGTACTAATTGGTAACTTTATTTTACTACCCTAGTTAAGTTAGGGTTACATCAGTTCGGGTTTAAGTAGTGCATATGTTTCAATCAATATAGAATATGATGAAATCCTACAACACCATCATCATAAAACTACGGTTATTTTGCATAAAAACTATTGAAGAGAATTTAATATCTCGTCTTCCACCCAAGACCCGGTCAGACCCTTATTTTTTATTAACCAATATTTTCTTTTTTTTTATTGTTTTAACTTTATTTAAGTTTTACATTACTTTTAATGATTTAAACTGACATTTCATTGTACTTACTTAGAATTTAATTGACATTGTTTATTTTGAAATTGTGACATACTGTTTTTTACTTATTCTTCAATTTTTGGAATAGAATACAATAGAATAGAATATTGTTTTATTGGAAAAGAGACATTACAGCATCTTTGAATTAATATTTAATAACACTTTACATTATAGGAATAAGATTAGAAAACAATCTCAAATTAACAACAACTTTACTATTGTTGCTGCATTCTCTGACACAAAGGGAGTTTTCACTCTGCGTAATTGTATATCTATTCGTTTATGCTTATGTTATTCTGTAGATTTATTTTAAAATTTTGTAAGTAATTGATATTTTTAATTTGTGTTAATATAACCGTTCTAATGAAATATTATAAGTAGCAATAAATAAATTCAGTTATTGAATTTAAACATGGAATGTAATTCTTGTTCTCGCAGTCATTACTGATTTCCTATTAAAGAGTTAACTGTAATCGAGAACAGCACATCTTACGTTTTATAAGCAACTTTAATAATACTCATAATTACCGGTGAGACTTAAATAATTTGAGCAATTATTACCAAGGCGCCCTGGAAGGAAATGAAGTATGTTATTTATTTTATTGCCATTTCATACAAAGGTAATAAAAGGTTATGATAAACATTAAACATGTGGTAATCACGGGCCGTCAAAACTTGGGTTGGGTGTGCTACTATAACAGTAGCAAATAAATACTTACATGAAATAACTCACGTTTTATTATTCTCATAGAAAACAAATATCGTAGTCGATCGACCACATAAAGTCAGACCCTAAGCCTCTGACTGCAAGAATCTCTTATATACTGTGGCGACCTCAAGCCTATCTCCTTTCTAATCTTAACATTTGTTTAGCTTCGAACAATTTTAATAAGACTATAAGTTCTTTACAATACTAATGAATTATTCTACTATTAAAAAATATCCACCAAGTTTTGATAATTTCCTTTAATTTTTTTGACACCAATTTTTAATTTTATTTTATAATGAAGATCACGATTACATATTTTTTCGCAATTTTTTATCTGTTTACGGCCGAAATTAATGACCTATCTTTGGATATCTGAGATAGTTATTTGACATATTATTATGCTCCATATAAAATGTGTTAGTAGTTACAGCCAACAAAAATCCATTCTTTCATCTACCACTCACATGCCTGCTTTTGGTTACTATTATGTATTCTGTGGTTAAAGCCAAAGACACCAAGGCCGCAAAGTCTATTAGCGCCCAATAAAATTTAAAAAAAAAAACACGGCGGTGAGGTACACGGGTTTAATCAGCGCACTCATTTGTCGGCCGCCGAGCTCGGAGCACGTCTGCGTTGGGCGTGGTCCGTCGTAAACCATCGGAGAGATATTGCGGCTACCACAAGCCCGGGGGCGCGTATTAATAAGCATGTTAATGCGTAAGATGCGGGATTGTTCGTATACGTTACAATAATATATAAGACGAGTTCGATTTCGTTTGGAATGTGATGCTGATTCGAATTGGTTAAGTTGATGACGTATGCTGTGATGTTCATAGACGGGACATTGTTAGACCAAATTTATCATCAAAATATTGCTGACAAAAAATGTTCAAGCAGCTATAGATCCCAATGCATTAACTTAACTGGATTACCAATCATAGTTTCCTTGAATAAACTCTTCTTACATATATGGTATGGTGAATTAATAAAGTTTCAAAAGTTTTTTGAATTCTATGCTATCTAGTTTGTCTCTTTCAACTATCAATTTTTACTGGCAGTGTGGCGTGTTACTTGTTTGTTTGTCCTTCTCCGTCTCAACGGCATGTACCGTAGTGTAGATTTTTAATCGATAATTAACTGCCGATCGATTTTTAATCGATTGATGGCTATCTAGGATTATGATCCGCTCGAATAAGGGTGAAGCTAAATATTGTTAAGTGGTAATCTTTGGTGTAGCTTGCTGTTGATAAAAGCCTTATTTACTATATTTTAAAACATCCCTTGATAGTAGAAGTAATTCCACAAGCAAACCGACTTGACGCGGGCGGAGCAGCGGGAAAAGCTATACCAAGTAATACATACCATAATAAAATAATATCAATACTTTTAATTGTTTCAGGTAATTCTACGCGACCACGTTACAAAACTGCTACTCGTACACATGAACCTATTCGTAAGTCGCAAATAAAACGCCACAGAAGATTTAATCTTCTGTTAACCAGTTAAGCAATTTTGAATACCGAATTATGCCGACAAACACAAACAAACTATTAACGAATATTACTTAGCGTAAGTACGTCTTCAATCGTGTTGCGACTCACACTTCGAAAGCAAATTATCAAGGCGCTAGGGGGTAGGGGGACATAATTAAAATCCGTTGATTAATATGTAAATGTAATAAGATTACTCTCTCCTGAATAATTTAACGGGAAGCGGGATAAGTTATACACTGTTTGGTCTCTCATTACGTTAGTATCGGCCAGTGTAATGTATATGCGTCCGACTTGATGAATGCTGGCTACTTGGTGTCCAGCCTTGCTCGCCTGCTGCATCAGCCAGTCCACGAATATGCTCAAATGTGGGTAATGTGTAATTGCTCTTTGAGGTGGACGCACATAATGGACTCATTTGCAATGTAGCAACGTCGTGTAACAATGAATGACTGGCATTATTTGCAATGCTTGCGTGTTGCAACTAATGAAATAGTTTGGGTAGGAGTCTAGCTGATTAATAACAAGAACGCATTTATATACTGTTATATCATACCCACCGTACTTATCATACCTACCGTATAACTATTAAAATGATGTGATAGCATTGTTACTTTATATGTATAGGATAGGCCCAAGGCATAACTTCAACTTAAGCAGTGTAAACAGAATTGAACTTATTTCTTGATTATCTTTCCTGTTCTCAACCATACAATAATTTTGAATCGATTATTTAAGTCAATCAATTAAGAAATAATGAAAATATGTTTTAAGAAATATACAGTGAAGTTTTAACTTTTACGTAGCAATTGTTTTGTTATATAAGTAAGTATAAGTTTATATACACTTTGTACAAGTTCAGTTATAATCAATATTTTCCATCACAGTAACGCTGCTGACGTAGTGTGTAGGTTTTTGGTGTAGGCGTAACTACCACAAGATCACAGTATCAAAATCCATTTGGGAGAACAAAATATCGATAAAGCCATTACTCTACAAGGCTAGGAGCTAAGCCACGTAGCTACGAGTACATCGCCTAAAGTCTTAGCCAACTCGTTTCAACGCGATTGCATCGCCTCCAAATTTCTCCCGCCAAAACCGCCATGTTGCTTCCGCCATCTTTATTAAGAACGCATGGCCTCCCGCCTCCTGGCGTTGGTCAGCAGCCAGCAAGGCGTTAAAGGCATCAGCTACAGCCACCCACCAATTTTAATAGACATCCCCACCGTCTCTTCGGATGATAATTTATACGCGAGGAGGGGAACGGGAGCAGACTTTCACGGGTCACGTTACGCTGGCCGTTGGACTTTGGCTCACTTGTCTAATGGCTTTGATTAAACTGCCAGTTTATTTGACGGTACGATGCGTGCGTGCGACCACGTATGAATTTATGCTTAGACGACGTCCAGGGAATTACGGAGCAGTAGCTAAGCATTCTTGCACAACTAGTGATGTATCTAGGTACTTCATAAGTTTCTTCTGTCGAATTTTGTGTCTTATCTTCACTGCGGGCGTCCACTAGTACCCAATACACCTGCGACTCAACTTATCTACAACGGAGCAGCCGGGTGAACTATAAGCTGCCATATTGTCCCACTGCTGGGTACGGGTCTCCCAAGTCCAGATAAATTTAGCGGGAGGTCTAGAGCATACTCCACCACGCTGCTGCAATGCAGATTGGTGGAGTGGCCAACCCAGTGTTCAATGTTCTCAAGCCACTCGAAAGTCTTCAATATGGCTTAACGATTGTTTTCACCATTGAAAACAACCGGGACCGACGGCTTACGAAGCACGGCGCCCATGATATTGTACCATAGTGAACTATGCTGCACTCTAAGCTGAGGGGAAATCCGGGCCCTGAACCCCTTGAGTTAATATATTAAAAATATTGTTAAGCCCTTTCAAAAGACATGATATCATGCACACTAAAATTATCATAAACATTTGTGCAATGAATCGCTCGAGTCCAATTTAATTACTCGCTCAGCTTAAGTCTGGACTTACGCCCACTGCTCCCTATTAGATATTTGCGTAATCATATCGTGTACTGTGAGGTAGACAGACAAATGGTTATGTAACCAGTAAGTACCGTATGACACCTAAATGCAGGTTATAACGAGTTGCCTTGAGATGTAGGTACGCAGTTTCGCCCGCGAAAAAATAAACAAACCATCATAATCTTTCTGAAAGAAACTTTTTGTTCTGAACTACAGTAAAAAAATACAGTACAGACAGTACAGTAAGCGCCAAGGTGCATCGTAATCCTAGCATCTGTTACATTGTATTGTATTTCGTTAAGCGTGTGTAATCACCTCATAGCGAAATAAATTATTTGAATTTGAATTTGTAATCAATAAATGCCAGACAGCTTTGCAAATAAACGCGCAAAGCATCCCAAGGGAACATAATTTCGGGATAAAAAGTATCTTAAGTGCTAATTTATATTTTCATCTACCTATCTATATGCTAAATTTCATCCAAATCCATTTAGTAGTTGTTGCGTAGGTAATTGAGTAACAAACATCCAAACATACAACTAGCAAACTTTCACATTTATAATATTAATCTTACACTTTATTTTTACCAAAAATAAACAAGATTTAACAATTTAGCGTGATAAGTTCAAACAATTTAACTTTAAACTGTACTTGTACCTTTTATTATTTTTAAGGCTAGACGGAGTTCTGAAGCTGGCTATAAACAAATTTTACACTATCACGTCCAACTGTTGAAAACTAACTTAGTTGTTACTTACAAAGTTCACGAAAAAGTTTTACGTCATGTAAAACTATGACACATAATCTTGCCGATCGATTCTCGTCACATCGCATCGCCAGAGTTATACGACACCTTTGTTCTCGTCCAGCTTCGGGCTAAAGTTAGCTTCAGCAACGTTAGTATAATCTGTGTATTCCCCAGTAATAATATTACCTTTCCGAACAATACGCTGCCGAGACTCACTCCTGGGCCTCTCAATAATTAGGATAGTATCTTGGCCCAAATGAGAATAAAGCCTAGCTTTGTACGACTGTCTGAGCGTGTATGTGTAAGTTTGTGTGTGTGTGTGTTTCGGCTAGCGTTTGTTTAGACACGTCTTGATTCTGTAATGCATTTAGTTTAGGACTGTGAAAATGACTTAAGAGGATATCACAAGCGAACAAGTCGACACTTTTTCCATACAAACGTAGTCCCCTGTTTCCTCCTAGGATAA
>DWTT01001913.1:0-10783 GCA_018250895.1 Carterocephalus mandan | reverse complement strand
CCTCATACCTACTAACGAACTGACCAACTAATGTTCTAATTAACTCTCTCAACTAATTGGACTAACCATCCCAGTCCGTAATTGAGTCTTGTTCAAAGTCAGTCACAGTTGTCATGGGCGGCAGCGGACGGGTGGTGCTGCAATCTTGTATCCATAAAATAAAATAAAATAAACCTAAATAGTTGAAATCTGTAATAATTTCATAAACATGCAGAATAACTTAGTTGATACATTACCCTATCTGGTCAGCGTATCGAAAGGACTGCAGTAGACGCCCCTCGCAGGGCACGTGATGCCTATAGTATCGCACGTGTCCATTGGTCCATGGTGACCATATCACCACTATCAGGTGAATACCTAAATATTTTCTTTGGCCGTTTGCGGTAGTGATGCATTGATAAATGCAGCTGAGCTTAGGACAAATACCGTTAAATCAGTTCTACCAGATGTCGCTCCAGTATTAGGTAACTGGTTATAAAAAAGTATTAAAAGTACTTCTCTAATAAAATTGTCATTGCGCCAAAAAAATATAGTTTCCTGTCGCGAGCTGATTAAAATCGCAGTAGCGTACATAAATTAAAAACAAAATTGAGTCAAGAAAAAAAGCCCTTTTGTCCCTCCGCCAATGATGTCGACGTTCGTTTTGGTTCACTCAAACTCTTTCAAACGTCGGCTTTAAATCAAAAAGTATGAAAAGACGTAGTCAAATTTCGTATGTCGGAGTATATCCATTGTTTCACGCGCAGTATAGGGGCCGAGACATTTTTTGCAACATTTGAATTTAATCTATTGTCACCAGTTTTTTTTTAATTAGAGTCGAGCGTGGAGTCATTTTTCATGCATCGCTTACTATCTGATTTACCTGCCAGTGCCTTTTGTTTTTTTTTTATATTGTTTTTTACTAGTTGCGTGCGGCATGGTGCCAGCGGCCGTAATTTCTGTTCCACGTTCGAAAGCATGAACACAACAGTTGCACGTTATAATTATTTATCGTAATTTAAAAAATTGTGCGGCTTGAAATGATTTGCATTTTTTTAAATAAATTCCTTACGCGAACTCGATGTTTCCAAATTTAACGGTCGCTTGTTACTTGTCCAAATGACAATTAATAAGTGATGGATGTAATGCGACTGATAAATGGTATTTCTTGTATTCGTTAACGAGTAAGTTGACATTATGAACTTGAATTTCCAAATGAACACCTAAAACCTGTGAATTGGAATTGGTGCCCTTCCGATGAAAAAATTACATTTATCTTCGAGTTAATTCGAGTTAATCGTAGGCAAAAGGTAAATAAATACTTTACTTTGGGATGATGAATCATTTTAGATAAATTTTACTTACATTGGCAACATTGTTGGTTAGATTTTGATTGAAATTAATTTAGAAAATCATTGTATTCATTAATGATTTATTTATATCACAGGCTCACGCCCAGCTTAGGCAACTGGCAAATCAATACAAAATACTTGTTTATACCGTAAACAATTCTTGACGTTCCAGAATTACTGTATCAGTCTATAGATGATTTTACTTCCGACCTACCGGCGTCACACGTCAATAGATGAAACAATCAATTGAGAATGCGACATAGGTACACCCATCGAACAATATTTATTCTTTGACTAGGGTTTTACCGCCTTTAGACAAAAGTAAGTTACTGTAATGAATGTGTGATTAGTATAATATCTGTCAAAAATTTTCCATTATTACAAAAATAAACAATTTATTAATCATAATGGAAAAATTCCATCCAAATCCTGTAAATTATTGTAAAATTGAGTTCATTTTATTTAAACATATTATTATTATTTGATAAACAAAATTACAAGTAAGCAAATAAACGTTGCTAATGTTTGTTGAATGAAAAAAGTATGCAAACGGTAAAAATCTAAAATTAGATGAAATGTGTGAAATTAGATTTTGACTTGTTAAACGTAAAATAAGGTACAGGACCGGTCGGAGTGGCGTTGTTTAAGAGAGGCCTATGTCCAGCAGTGGACCAATAAAGGCTGATGATGATGATAATAATATGTTAAATACCTAAATGTATCGGTACCTACTCAAGTTTATGTCAATTATTCGTTATTTTTTGCTAGTTTTTATTCAGAAACCGGCAGTAAGTCTAGGCAGCCACTCGTTATGCTTGATAACCTAAATTTGTAAAGAAACACCGGCTAAATGCATGACAGTTGGAACATGCACAAGCGACGCCGCGATGGTGAATATTGGTGGAATAATACGGCGGGTTCAGTAAGGAACTTATACCACATTATACCACATCATAGAATACTTATATCACTTTATTTGACTTGTCAAAAAATACTAAATTACTTTTTTGATATGTCTGCCTCGGTGAACTAGTGGTAGCAAACGCGACTGTTAAGCTTAATAGGTTCATTCTTTTATTTTTTAAATATTAATTATCTAAGTTTTAAATCTCCTTTCCTGCTCTTTTTTGAGACAATATGCGAAAGGAGGAATATGAAATTGGAAGAAAAAAAAATTTTCTCGGTTCCCGTGAAATGGACAAAACACTGAAATAACCGTTTAATTTATAGATGTTTTTTAATCGATCTCTGATTGTAATCGACTTGTGGTTTAAGCTGGGTTTTAATCAAGCTTTGGTGTAGTTTGCCGTTGATAAAAGCTGTAATTAATTGTACTTAATATTTGAAACTACCCCATTCATGGTAGAGATAATTCTGCACAGAACACGAAAAGACGCGTGCGGAGGCGCGAGGCAAGCTAGTAGATATGAATGAGTATAAAATTAAATCAAACAGATACCTTACGGCGAGCATAAAGTACCTACTTCCTGAAGTCCTGCGGAACCCTACAACGGTTGCCTGTTCTTGTGTTCTCGGGGCATCTACCGACGGCCTTTATTCGCGGCTATAGACTTATAGGATTACTGTGGATGCTAAGTGGCTATTATAAATTATTGCATAATGGGAACTTTTAAACCCTCGCAAGAAAGTATGGACCATTGAATGCCTCTGTCATTGTGCCTGAAACCGCAGACCTATTGTCTCAGCAGCCTCGGTGTGGGCATATTGCGTTAGCAGTATTGAATGGAATTCTTTACTAACTTTTACCTAGGCTTCGCTCGTAACCAAGTGATGTTCTCATCCAAAGCCTCTGATAATTTGGACTAACCCCAGTCTTTGAGGTCATCGGATGGCTGCGTGTTTAATTTGCTATGTTATATTCATCTTAATATATATATTTCTTGTGTACGTGTGTAATGACAGAGAACTCCTCCTAAACAGCTGGATAGATGTTGATGAAATTTTTTGTGTGTGTTCAAGGGGATTCGAGGATGGTTTCGATTCACAATTTGGTTCACTGGAAAATGTTTTTAAACACTTTTTTAGTATTTTTATTTTTAACCGTGCGTCGTTCATTGACGTGAAGTGTCGCGTCACTATAATAATATAAAAAAAGTTGTTAGCTAACTAAACCTACTGTTAACTACTGCTATAGAGAAAGTATATGCCATAGGTACACCTCCCACTGTTGGGCACGGGTCGGTCTGCCAGCTGCGGGAAGTCTAGAGAATGTAATAATTAGCAAAGGTTTCAGTCTATATCTTGCAAATGACAACTGAATTTAGTTTTTACTAAGTCAAAATAAAATTAAATACGAAATGTACCTTAATATTGTATCTAATTGTATTCACGTTTTATTAAATAGATTGGTGAGATACCTACCAAAACATCAAATTATACCATAGAAAGCAACCACGTTATTCCATTGAGATACATATGGTATGGATACTGTGTCTTTTTGCTGTCTATGGTGTCTACCATACCATACCATAAACTTAAAAATTGCTGTGTAATCAATCAATACCTACTCATTTAAATTGCGAACAAACATCTTTTTTAAATGGTTTTATTTTATTTGAATCTTAAGCCTTGAATATTATTTGATCATAAAAATAAGTTTTCCTGATCCTGATGTTAAGACCTTTCTTGCCAATTGATTGCGGGCGAGAAAAAATTAAGAGAATCTACTTTTAAAATCCTTAAAAAAAATCCAATAAACCAATCAACCAAATCAAGTAGATAGAGTTTTGATAGTATAATAGGTTATATTGACAAATTACTGGACTGTAATGTATTATTGCCTCGTTGATCGCAAGCGCGACTGCTAGACTAGATGTCCTGGGTTCAATCCCCGGGTCGGGTAACACTATTGGTTTTCTCTAACTTGAATGCCCAGCAACCCGCAGTCTGGTCTCTACCTATTACAAGCAACCTAACCGTAACTGTTGAAAACTAGGTGTAAGTATACGCCCCTGCCTGCCCGTTAGGGGAAATAAAGGCGTTATTATATATCTCTATTATAATATCTCTAAAGGCATAATTAATTATTAAGTTAACTTATCTACAGTTTTGCCAGCCCAAAGAAATTTTGATTCCAATCGCAAATTCTTTTCCAATGTTTTGAAAATTCCCCCGCTTTAAAGACAGGAGACATTTTAAATTTTGAGCGCCATATTCCCACGCACACAGGCACAAACACAGTGAAAGGGGTCGTGTATTCACAGTGTCGGTAAAACAGTACCATAGTTTGCTAGTCCAAACTAGATGGCGCAATATACAATATCTAAGAACTATAAATTTTGCTCGGCATGTTATCTAAAAAATATATTAATTACAATAATTAGCATTCCAAATTGTAACACAATTTTTTTCATGCGTTATTCATAAATTTCATCGCGTATAATGTTCTTTTAAAAATATATTTCACAACTTGTGCTATTGCATACTAGATGGCGTTGGAAGTACCATGTAAATCCGAAACTACGCATGTATATTTCCTAGGGGTAGGCAGAGATAATGTAGTACACCCACTTTTCACCAGTTATGTTAAGGTACCGTGTAAAAGATTGTAAGCCTATAGCCATACACCGAGCACAAATCCAAATTTAAAGGCTACCAGGGTATTTCAAGTTAGAAAAATCCAATGTTGCGACCCGGGTCCGAACCCAGACCAACGAGACAGGTGGACAGAAAATCGTTTAAATATGTGTACATTAATAACTAAAGTTAGAGAACTTTTGTTATTAATCGTAATATAAAACGCCTTTAGCGCGTGACTTTCAATACAAACTGCCTCATTTTCATCCGAACTGCCACCTAACATCTTATTTGAATCGTTATCTCATTTAAATATCCATTCCTGTGCGCTATACAAGTGTATCTACCTACGTAGGTTGGCAAAAACCAATAAGAAAACCTGGGGATGAATGTGTCGTATTTTATTTAACTCTAATTGGAATTTAAGAGGGAACTAGCGGTAATTAGATTTACGGGAGACAGCGGTTAGACTGGTCCACACTTTATTTCTTTCTTGTTGGAATTTAAAGAAAGTTTAGTTCAATACAAAATGTTTGTTGATCGGCCATTTTGATACAATCGTTTATTTATTTGACAATCGTTTTTAAGTCCACCATATCGCATACTTTTGTCGCACTGCTGGGCCCGTCTCCGCTCAGAATGGGAGGGATTAGGCCTTAGTCAACCACGCTGACCAAGTGCGGATTGGCAGACTTCAAATGCCTTTTAAAGTTACGCTTACTAAACTAGAACTTAGGTGGTAGTTGAATACCATTTACTTTGTTACTTTGTGCACAAATTTCTTGTTGGATTAGTTTACTCTGCTATTTGGGTCGTCGATAATTAAAATAATTAATAATAATCAAAATTATCATTTGTACAGATTTACAGTAACAATATTGCCATCATGTGACTTTGATTATACCAAAAGTCCTCTCGGAGTAAACTAACCTGAGGTTTAATTTTTTCACATTTTGTACCTACGAGTATCATGAAGTTTTGCAATTGTAATTTTTGAACCATTTCGCGAGGCCTTTGTTCCGCCTAGAAACGAAAATCGTAACCCCAAAAAAACTAACCCCTTCGCCAATCCACACTGGAGCAGCGTGGTGGATTATGCTCAGAGCTTTCTAGTCTTTTATAGTTGTAATCTTTCATATTGCTTATAGTGGAACAGTACTAGATTGACAGCAGCCATTAAGGTTACCACAATAAAAATTATAGGGCCTAGCTTTGGTTTAAACTGCTGCAGTGCAGGCAGTAATTGGTTATATTAATTTTATATCAGAGTGGCAGGCGATTATATCAGAGTAAAAACGACTTCTTCTAGAAACTTCGTGGGTGGTCACTTCGACTAAGAAACACTAATCTATTGTTTTTTGTTTAACAATTAGCTGAAGTACATTTTAATCCAATAGGCATAGACAGATTCCTTCGAAAATCATATAAATAACTAACTTAACTTAACTACGAGTAAATTAATTATATTAAGATATATTTACGTAACTAACGTGAACTTTATAAATTAAAATAATATTGCATAGGTTACGTCTGACTATACCTTTAAAAAGCATTCGACTATTGAACTAACTATCTCCGTCACTCTATTATTATTTCTATTCTCTATCTCTTTCCCACGATTGAGTTAATCCCACCCTATCCACCCCTTTCAATAACGGTTCGGTTCTAATGGGAGGGGATTTTGCCATTCTTCTATCATAGTTGATGTGCGCAGGAGTTGATTTATGGAGAGATTTTTTGTATATTCACAAACTAAGATATAATTTTTACTATAAATCTTTGGACTTTCAGCGGTAATACTCAGTGCTTAAAATCTTCTTTCGAGAGGGCGTTCAAATTCCATAAGTGCATACTCGTTTGATTCCTAATATCCAATATGTAATAAATATGTGGTTAACGGTACTGGTTAGTGATATAAATATACGTTAAAATATTTTATTTTGTAATTTGTTATCGCGTAGGTTAGATACAAGAAATGTTTGTTAGCGTCCATAGCCAAATGGCTCGCGTCGATTGAATGTGATCGACTAAGTTAAGCAACTACGGGTGCGGTCGGGTGGCCGCTAGTGACCTAGTGACAAATGTTCATGGGCGCTATCGTGCTTCGGAGGGCACGTTAAGATGTCGGTCCCGATTCTTTTCAATGGAATAACAATCGTTAAGCCTGTCGAAGACTCGGGAGGCTTAAACATTTGACACTGGGTTGGCCACTAATTCTTTCAGCAATCCGCATTGGAGCAGCGTGGTGGAGTATGCTCTAGACCTCTCACAGATTTGTATGTGGAGAGACCCGTGTCCAGCAATGGGACGTCTCTAGGTTGAAGCTTAGGTAGATACTGTTTGTTATAACTCGATTGGCGAGCCAAGAGATAGACTAAGTAGTACGGTATTGTTTCTATTTAACGAATACGAGCAGTCGAGCGATATAGTCGAGCGGTTCAAATATAGAACCCCTGCTATGAACCGTTAGTACATATACTTAATTAGGGACTTAAACGATTTAATGAAAAAATTTGAAAGTGCGTATTAAGAGAATAAATAACTATTGTGACGAGTGGGACAGGCACATAATATATTACATGAAATTAAAACTACCCACACCTACGATATCACCCACAACCATCCGTCTCAGTAGAGTAAAAACCATGTACGTGAGTTACATCTGAGTATAAGGGTTCCGTATGCTTATATTAAGTTGATCTAAGTACTAAAATTCCCCTCCACAAATACTTGATTTAGAAGCCTTTAAAGCTAATAGGCAACCGCAAGCAACCTGTGCTGTGCAGTCGCAGCTTTGAAGCTGTAACTATACTCTACACAGAAACATACGTCAAGCTAGTTAGACCCTAGAAACCGTACATTTTCAGAACGTCATGTTGAATTTTTGGTACCGACGCGTAACTTTTAAGTACAGACGCATGAAAAACAACACTAAATTATAGTTTCAGCAACAATTACACTTTAATACCGTACGGATATTTGTGTCTAACTAAATAGAATTTTAGAAACTAGAAAATAAAATCCACCTATAACAAAAGGCACCAAGAACAAAAACTCACTTTTCAGGCGTATAATCAGGTACATTAAAAGTTTATGTAGTAGTCGTAGTAAGTAGGATTGGTTCCGTCCATCACCCACGGAACCCTAAAAAGCTACATGCAAAGCCGCAGCCGGGCCCGGTTTCGAATATCGTGGCCTCCATCACAGTCCTTTGTGCCCGCTCGCTACCGTGAAGAGATGCGTATCTGCAGTACGGTCAGCAGGAAAGGACCGCTGCCTAAATGATTAGTCAGTAGGTACTGTGGGCATACATAAAATTATCTAGAAAAAAAATATCAATAAAGGAAAAATGAAATAACTTCAATTAAAAAAATCAAGTTATCTCACGATTGAATATTTACAAAGTAACCAAAAACATTTTGCATTTGCCAAAGTCTAAAATTTCGATAGCGCAATGTGTATGTGGCAAGTGAATGAGGTGAAGTCTGCCAATTCGCACTTGGCCAGCGCGGTGGACTCAGGCCTAATCCCTCCCATTCTGAGAGGAGTCCCGTGCCCAACAGTGGGACAAAGAAAGGGTGTGATCAATGTTTGTTACATCAAAAGATGCCCAAAAGTAAAATATTTTGAAACAGCCTTTGTATAGACAAAGTTTATGCTGATTTATAAACAAATTGAAACATTTATTTAGAACAATATAACAACAAGATAAATAATCTAACTTTCTCAAAAAAAAGCTTTTTTTTTGTACTGACTTTATCTAAACCAAAATCCCAAAAAACTTAAGTATAAAACGCTCACTCGTACCACAAAAAATGTGAAAAAAATAAATAAACATAAATCAAAAATATAAATAAATATTAATGATAAATCGCCAAAAAATGACAGAAACTGAGTTGGCACCTCTGCCTAAGCGATCAACGTCATTGTTGCTGTCCATAGTCCATACCGTACAAAGTTACAACGTAGTGACCGTACAATGCGTTGATTGAATAAGTAATCGGGCAATAATAGCTGAATACATGTACAATAATGTTGTTAAATATGTAAACTGTAATTAGACTCGTAATAACTTACAACGTAATTATGCTTCACATTTTCATACTTTACCCACACATCTAATTATGGTATCTGTAGTCGAGTTGATCTCTGTTATTTCGCTATGATAATAGGTATATAACGGTTGTCTATGAGTCAGCCACCAGTCTACCTTGGGGATGGGAGGACCATCATTAAAGTACACAACACGCTAGTAGTCGAACCGAGTGGGAAGTTTTTAGGGTAACAAATGAAAAAACGGGACCCTATTCTAAGGCCTCGCTGTCCGTCTGTCCGTCTTTCACCAGGCTGTATCATGAACCGTGATAGTATTTTGTAGAGCGTATTTCTGTTGCCGCTATAACAACAAATACCTACTAAAAACAGAAAACATAAAAATTTAAGGGGTCTCCCATCCAACAGATGTCTGTTGGATGGGAGACCGTTTGCCGTTTTTATAGATAATGGTTCGTGCGGCGAGTCCGACTCGCACTTGGTCGATTTTTTAAATTATCAAAAGGCAAACAAAATAAAGCTTGGGTGCTTGCTGCTAGCAATCCCCACAAGCCTTTTATTGTCCCACTGCTGGGCAAGCCTCTCATCCCGGAATGGAGGGGCTGGTATTAAATTATTTACTCGCTTTTCACCGCAATATCATTGGCGTGAATTTTGAATATAAGAAAATAGCGTTCTCAGCGAGTTAAAGCGATTGCGCGGTTCTCGACCCGCTATCAAATTAGCTGAATATTGGTTGGGAATCATCGAACGTTTTCAGTATTAATCAAGGAAACTTATTCCTTCATAAGATCATATTTTTGGGATAGGCGAAAGAAGTTTGTATGCGATTAGCCATTTGAAACATAATTAATAGTTTAAAAATTTATTTTTTTTAAAAGCTTATAAAACTTTTATTTTTATTTTCATGCATTGTCATCGGAACCTAATATGTGTGCCAAATTTCAACTCGATACCTTCAGTGGAAGTGGGTGAAATATTGATTGCAAGATTCCAGGACATACATGAATGAATACATACATACAAGTTAAATAAAAGCTTTTAAAATCGACATTGGTGATTTCGCCTCTCTTTAAAAGAGAAAGGGTAAGGAGAGGAAGGATCAAATTCAATTCTTTCATAAAATCACACGCTAAGGTGGTAGAAAAGGTGAATGAAGTTTGTATGGGATATCAGTGATTATTAATATTTAAACGATGATTTTTGGTCCTTTGACCTCCTTGTAACAAGAAAAAGGACAACCTAATTCCATGTTTTCAGATAACTTATTATTATTAAGTAATAGTTGAAGTTTCAAGTGAGTTAAACAAATGTTTTATCTTAATGCTACTTGGTAGAGAGTTTGACTTAAATTTTCTTTTCTAAAAACTGCACTTAACTTTGCTATGCATATATTAACGTTTGTTTAACAACGCGAAGAATGGGTTCAAATAAAAATCATTTTTTCTTGTTGCATGTTAAAAGGCACTGCGTAATTCCCATATGGCACGTAAAATATAGCAAAAGTATGACACACGTAATAGCGTGGGTTGGGTGGTACAGTCGGCTCCACAAATAACGAACATAACATCGGAGAAAATTTTGATATAAATTAAATATTATAGAATATATATAAAAAATAATATTTATTGGTTTGTATTTTATGTGTCGATACAACTTACATCCGATTGCAATACAACTAGGATGGTCTTTCAATATAGAGACTTTTAATATTTGATAATTTTTATCCTAGAAAATAATACATCTCGTGGGATACTGTAAGGTAGATTGTACCTGCGAAATTTTGTATAAAATAAAAGGAGAAGGTGACTGACTGACTGACTGACTGACTGACTGACTGACTGACTGACTGACTGACTGAC
>DWTT01001912.1:0-10783 GCA_018250895.1 Carterocephalus mandan | reverse complement strand
ATCGAAATTCGGGGTAAGGGGAACATATGGGTTTGAGACAGGGGTTCACAACTTTAAATGAAAGCCGGGTTTTTATTGTATTTTAGTTTATTAACTGTAAAATTACAAGTCTCTCATATTTCAGTATAGGGTAAGTTGTCAAAATGAAAGATGAATGAAACCAAAAATCAGCCTGAGGAAGGGAGCATATTACCTGAAAGTAATCAGAAGTCAAACAAATTTGTTAATAAGATATAACCTTAATAAATACCTAATTATTTATACCTAATTAATTAGGTAATACTATTATTATATATTCCATCAAAAAATTCTACTGGCGTTACCCGCAGCTCCTGCCGCGTCAAATTGTTTTCCGTGCAGAGTTAACTAACACTACCAATCAGGGATGGTTTAAAATATAAAATGTATGGCCTTTTTTGATGGCAAGCTAGGTAAAGGTACACGTAATGGGCACCATATACGGTACGATTGATCTGACGGAAATCGTAAACGATCGATCGTCACAAAAATTCCATACAAAAAATTAAGTAAATCGTACGATCTTGACATACACTATCAATTCGTCTTTCCGATCGGTCTGAAACGACGGATCGTACAGATAAATTATACCGTGTATGTACCTTAAGATTATCGCAAATCAAAATCTAACTTCACCCGCAGGTAGGACGTACAAAATCAAGTATTTCGATCAATTGATTAAAAATTAATAGATACATAGTTAATAATCGATTAAAACTTAGATCAAATTATTAGTTTTTTCCATTTCATGGGAACCATGCAATTTTCCGGAGTAAAGTATGTCCTATGTTATAAAGCCTATGTGTCACACTCCAATCCCATATCTATGTCAGTCTCCAACCACATATCTATATCTATGCAATAAATCCCATCGATCCATCATTCCGTCGAGGAAACCAACAAACACACATTCCCCTTTATATATTAGTAATCTCTACCCTGGTAAGCTGTGAGTACCAGTAAGAATTCTGAAAAAAACGCCTACACCTATTATGTATGTTCTCAATGAGTTTAGTAGAACCGGTTGAATGATACCCATTTCTTCGGATCTTCATAATCGGTTAATACGTATAACCCCTTACTTACTTTCTAAGATGTTTTACGGTTAGCTATGACATTCGTTTTTCAAAAAAGGCGTAAAAATAGCTCTGAATCAGGAAGTGACGCAGATCCTCTTGTGTAGCTCATGTTCATAGGCGACGGTGACCACATCCCATTAAGTTGCCTGTCAGCGTATTCGTAAAAAACATAAAATCACATTACCTACACTTAACTGTGAACCTGATATGCCAACATAAAAAATGCACAAGTATCGCAACTTTTTTTCCCTTACATAATTTAGAAACTGCCAAATACCTTAGTTTACTCTAGACAGTACCGTTCTAGACAGTACAAATTCCAAGAAAGTCATTTGGTTACAGGCACATACATATAGGTGGTGCTAGGAACAACAAACATATTATATTAGTCTTGTGTTTTAAATACTTTATTTTAATCTCTATGAACTTATACAAGTACTTAGTCTATGCATATAATACTGCTACAGTGAATATTTTCGACTGATATTTCAAAAGCATCTCTATCTACAGACGGTTTGTCAAAGAAATTGCTTGTATTCTTTTTTAGTAATGAATCAAATAGATTATCTGCACTACTATGGACAACACTTTTACAGAGTAGGCTTCCTTTTGGAGTTGAGCAATTGTTTTTCATGAATTCACTATCAACTTGAGCATATTTTCTAGTCAAACTTTTACGCAGTATATAGTTTTTTGGAGTGCTACTATTTTTCAAAAATGATTTACGTTCTCGAGCGCTGGGGGTCACATTTCTGTTAAAAACCAGTTTAACTAAATTACTATCCACTGTAGCTGTTTTGACCACAGGTGCTTTTGAAATAATTTGATCTAATATATCCGAGAGATCACTTTCACGACTATCTTCAACAGTTCTGTCAAATGCGCCTATATAGTTATTACAATTTACATTTTCTTTTTCACTCCCAAGGCCAGCATTATATTTATCTTCATCGGTGATACTTGTGTGATGATAATCAATATCCAGATCATGTTTTTGAGTAACTAACGACAGCCTTTTAAAGGTTTTGTCTAATTCCTGTATAGATTTGCTCATCCGCGCCCTTTTTCGGACAATATAACTTTCAATTGTATTTTTAGATTTACTTTTTGGAGTATTTTTTATCTTTCTTTTCAATTTGTTGATTGAGACGCTCACATTGAGAGCCTTGTTACCATTCAATTCTGGTTTAGACGCAACGCTCATATCTTTGTTCGAATCTTTCACTTTTGGTTTCTGTTTTCTAGTGTATTTTCGTTTAGGTTTAACATTTTCATTGTTGTCATTGTTTTGATTATCCTTTTTCTTCCTGCCCTTGGTCTTCTTTTCTTTTGGTGGTTTTTTTATTGATTCCTCGTAACTTTCGACTAAGTCCGGATGAAACTGGCGCATGAGGTCTTGCCGTTCTGTTGTAGTCCAGGGAACTCTTATGTCTTCGTCCTCTGTTCAAACAAATTTAAAGAATTTATAAGAGTCTAACTGCAACCCATTAGCGGCCCAGTGCATGGGTCACTCTTCACAACCTTTAATTCAGATCAAGAGCATAATCTACCACGCTGTCATAGTGGAGTTTGTTGCAGTGGCTAAACCAGGCATTCTTTATTTAAAGTTTGTAGACCGCAGGAAAACAGACTATTACAACTAGTTTACACACACGCGTTGATCGCTCTAGTAACTACTAGTTACTAGAGCGATCAACGTTTATTTTCCAGAATCGGTTTCCTATCGATTTATTCCACGCAACTCTACACTACACATACTCTAGATTACAAATATACATATATACTAGTAGTAATTACTATGGCAGGTGAATCGATATGCTTGCGAGTGTATAACAATTGATAACTATACCTTCAAATTGCGAATCAGGTATAAGCGCATCATACTGGTTATCGATATCCCTCCAAACTACTTCATAACTTGGGATACCTGTAAAACACAAAAGTTTTGAATATGATAAAGAACTTGTACCTACATTTTCAGCGTGAAAGTAATGAGATGTGTTTACATGAAATAATAAAAATCTTCACTAATTAACTTTACATATTAATTATCTTGCTAAGTTGCTTTGTAATAAATAAATACCATGGACACTAGCCTAAGATTTTATACAAGACACTATTTCTACGCTCATGTGTTTTTTTAATGGAAATGCAATTAATAGCAGGTAGCCCTGATTTTCGGCCACATTCAAGTAGGTAGCCTTGTTAAGAACGTTAGCTTTCATTTGGTATACGATTAATGTAAAAACTCTATGAACGCAATATTTTGGACAAAATTTCCTTGACTTTCAGAAGGTTGCGACCAATTGAGAAGTGGCAGCCCCAACCTTTACATACTTGTCTTCGACATAAAATTTGATTAATCCGGACAACATGAACGCAATTTTTCAAAAAATGTTAATTTTAAAAATTATTATAAACAGGCGGCAAATTGCGACCAAATATGTACTGGCAGCCTTGCCAAAACGTGTTCTCCTATTAACAATAATCGACAAAAATTCTTAAAAAAAACACCTGAGCGTAGATATAGTGCCATGGGATCTTGTACTATCCAAAGGAGATACAATTTTAAAACTTTAAATCAAGGTTTTTAGACGCTAAAACCTAGTAAAAAGCTAGGCTAAGTTACTGTAGCGCTCCGGACAGCTCTATTATGCAAAAGACAAAACACTTGCCTCTAGGATTCCTCTTCTTCTTGATTACAATCGGTTTTATAGTTCTGCAGGGGACATGATCTTGGAGATGCCATTTAGTTAACAGAGGTAAAAACTTTTCTACGCAATACCTCTCTGACCAGTCCAGTTTGTTAGTCATTATTTTCTGAAAAAGGAATGTTGAGTCTTCGGTCAATTAAATCATTGACTGTGATTTAATTATCAGTTACGGAGTGGCTGAGTCTCAATTTTTTTTGGTACTCGTAATAACACATTTTCATCCGACGGGTTTCAAGGCTAATCGAAAGCTATTGGATTATTTAAGAATAGTCAATCAAATAACAAGAAACTTTAAAGTTCAAACAGACGTACTTCAAATGAAATTTCAAAATTGAGACAACCGACAGTATTGAATTAAGACAAATACCACAAATTGAATCAAGCTCGGGATAGGCATTTTCAACGCGTTGAGATCTATATCTTCTGGGGCTCCGTCCAAGAATTCTTTCATAACTTTGGGTTCGGGAAACGGCATTCCAGATGATAGAGCCCGATTACGAAGCGACAGTTCACGTTTCACTTCTGCTACTTTAAGCCTGCAAACGAAATTATTACTTGTGGGGGAATCGACGCGTAATGTTCGACCATCCGGAATGAATCATTGTAAATACCGCCCACTAGGAAAGAGAGATTCCTTTGTCTTCAATATCTATCATTTGAAAATTGTTTTATTCGGACAATTGTGTTATTTGGAAATTTGTATTATACTAATTAAATTTCTGAAATATTCATCTGCTGAATGGAATTAACCATCCCAGTCTTTACATATACAACTTAATAGGAGTTTACAGTTTATACCGTTTAAGTTGTTACAGTTGTCTTGAGTGATGCTGCATTTTAGACAGGGTGTAATTTAATAAGCGAACTTCCTTGTACATTCCGACATTCTGAACACTAGTCCACCACTTTTCTGTTTGTTCTACACCGCGTAGGAACAGCAAAATACTACCAGAATACTACTCGCGTAGACATAAGGCTTCACACACCCGAATTTGTGACCGACGCAACCGCAACGGATCGAATGAATAAGAAATTATTTTATTCAGCAATTTATATAACTCCAACTGCCTCGTTGGTCTTGTGGTCACAAGCAAGAGGTCTTGGGATCGATTCGCGGGTCAGGCAATGGACATTTATTACTTGTGATTCTCAGTTCGGGAGTTTTTTAAACTTATTTCCTTGAAGTTTTTATTCGCTTGTATATGGGAAGCCTTAAAGCTTGGAGTCCGCTGATTTTACGCACACAAGAACAATTCACGATATGACATGTAGAAACGTCTATGGGTTGTAGTTGTAGATAACCAGCTCACTTATGTCCTTTGTCATCGCATCCTTTGTGCGTGGCGCACACGGGGCAGCCCTTCTTGCCGTGCGCGCGGCCGACGTGCCCGCAGCGGTCGCAGCGCCCCGGTGCGGCCGCCCAGCGACCACGCTCCTCGTAGTACTCCGGATCGCTTACCCACCTCACTAATCTACGAATATGCATACTATATTATTATGTAATTTGTATAATAATGTTATAATAATTTGTAAAATCATTTCATAATTTCATTGATAATTTATTTATTTGTACGCCATTTAATGGTTACGTGACTTATCTCCTCTGACTGTACGTCATACCATGGGATCTAAACATAACTGGTGAAAAGTGGGTGTATGTATACACACCTGTGTCTACCAATTCGGAAAAACACAGGCGTGATGTGTTATGTTAAACGAAAATCGATTATGATATCTGATAACAAATACCCGGAACCGCGGCTGAAGATTGTTGTCTTTAAATTAATGCGAACTAGTCAAGCATAATCAAACCATGAGATAAAATTCTCATTACTTTCTATTTACTCATTACATCTCATTCATTTTCATATTTTATTTTGCTGATTCTAAAAATAGTTCGAATTTTTTAACATAGTCAAGATTGGTTCCCAAATAGTATTTCAAGTGAAAGATTAATTTGTGAGGCGCCTACACAAATCCGCCTACTTAATAAAATAAATTATTCAGCGAAATATTAACTTATACGCTACCGACCCATGGTACAGTTGCTATGAGCAACCGGTTGTATCACGGAGACGTAAATTTACCAATGGGCAAACTGTCTGAATTTAGAAGTTCAGGTTTGTCCTAAGTACACAACATTAAAACAAGCCCAGGAGAGAACAAAAGTTGACGGATCGAATATGCCGCGAATTAATCCAACTTCATATCTTATTTACGTATATTAGGTAGGTACATACCAATTATATGTACATCTATTAATCAAGTCATTACTACGGCATTTAGGACCTACTGGTTATAATGCCTAGCCTAGCAAACCAAAATTCCGCAAACGAATTAACGTAATGTGGAAATAAAGGTAGTTATTAATGTATATGTATAGTTTAAAAAAAAAGGTTTAGTTTCTTGTATGGGGTATTAGTATTAGCACGGACTACATCTATGGTATTTATTAGTATATGGTACAGCCTTTGGATATGTGTACATTTAATGTTTTTTTAATATTTGGCGTGATTGATTGCTATAGCGGTACATAAGATATTCGGTCTCTTACACACTTCTGCCAACCACTTTGGGGAAATAATGGCGTGATGTTATATTGTGTTATGTTAATAATATTCACCTGCTTATGACTTGGCCTTCTTTGACCGTATGCAAAAAAGAAAGCACAGTGTTAATAGCACTGCCGCAAGCACCAACTCCATAGTCGCAGCCGCATAATATTGCTAGAGCTATCATTTTGTTGCGCCCAAATCCTAAAAATTCAATAAGTAGATTTTCTAATAGCAAGAATTGCAAGAATTATATTTAGATTTTAGCGAGTTAACAGCTTTTTTACAGCAATTTTTAGCACGACCTGCAAGCTGATAATCGAAACAATATCTTACCATTGTCCTCGAACATTTTATCAGCATCATAGTAGTCAACTGAACCCTGCATAGCTCCACCGCCTGCTGAACTCGACACGCTAAAGTTCCGATAGACGCGATGGGCCCCATACGCAAAACAATCTGAATCCTGGGACACTACTGCATCTACAAGCTAGTGAAAATACAAAAATAGTACATATATTATACAGATTTTATCTTAATAAACAGGAGTAAAGCTGTTCAGAAAAGCAATCTATATATTATGCAGTGTTTATGTTGTGCATAAAGACAAGCAATAAATATTGGTAGAAATTGTTTAAATAACAAGCAACAACGCTACATCATCATAAATAGAGCAATCATAAAGGTGTCATAATAAGAGTACTTTTAAAATGTGTTTAATTTCATAGGCTACCACAACAAATTGTAATAGCTGCTACTGCAACCTATTATGATAGTTCCAATTAATGTTTATTATATAGATTCAGTCAGAAAAGTATCGGGAATATGTTTTCTAGTATGTTTTTTTTTTGTTGTTATTAGATTCGCACAACTGTTTTCCATTTTGGCGCGGATTTTGAGTTGCATCTGTTATTTATATTAAATACAGTTCTGTTTTCAGTTATATCATATTAATATCTAGTGTGTACTGCGAATTTGATAATGGACAAAAACATCGAACAAAGCGTTTGTCTTAAATTTGGCATCGCCAATGGAATTTCGTGTTCAGCGTCACTGATAGAACTTACAGTGAATCGTCTTAATCAAAAACACGTGCTTAAGAGTTATACAAAGCGTTCAAAAGCGATCGAGATGTGATGGAAGATTTGCCTCGCTCTGGTAGGCCATCAACATCTGCAACTGAAGTTAACATCGCAAAAGTGAAGGAAATAGTGACTGAAAATCCTCATTCAAATTTAAGAGAGATAGCCGCCGAACTTTCTGTATCTCACTCCGAACCATTTTAACTAATCATTTTGGTATTAACCATGTTACCGCTCAGCTAGTCCCAAAAGACCTGAATTTTCTCCAAACACTCCGCATGAGTCGCGAGGACATGCTAGAACGAGTCAATTCCGACCCAACATTCATGAAACGCATTGTTACTGGTGACGAGACGTGGGTTTACGAGTTTGACAATCAAACTAGTCAACAAGCTTCGGAGTGAACCGAAAAAACCACGCCAAAGTCGATCAAAAGACAAAGACTGTTTTTCATTGACTAACGCGGTGTTGTGAATTCTTGCCGGAAGGTCAAACGGTAAATAGAGAATATTAATTGAGCTTTATGCGGCATTTAAGAGAGCAAATTCGACGAAAAAGGCCGTATTTGTGTAAAGAAAATTCTTGGATTTTGCATCACGTTAATGCGCTTTCGCACAAGGCCATCATTGTGAACACATTTTTGATCAAACACTCAACAAATACCATCGAGAAACCACCATATTCACCAGATATGGCTCCAGCCGACTTCTTTCTTTTTCCTAAACTCAAATTACCACTTCGTGGCGTTTTCAATCGGTAGAAGACAGGAAGAGAATTCGCGGCGAGAACTGAACTCAATTACGGAATCAGCGTTTAGAAAATGTTTTGATGATTGGATTATTCGTTGACGTAAGTGTATCGTTTCTGAAGGAGCATACTTTGAATTGAAGGTGATAAAATAAATTTGGATGAATAACAAAAAAAATTTGTATTATTGATCTTTTCCCGGTACATTCTTGACAGAGTAGTAAATGTGAAAATGTGTTTGATCGTCTAGTGCTTTGTTGGTTTGTCTTTCTTCTCGTAAAATCTGGATCGATGTGATTTTTAGCACTGATGTAGAACAGGGCATGGAGAGTAACATAGGCGACTTTTTAGTCCGGAAATTTGTATGGACAATAACCACAGCTAAATGGACAAAACACTGAAATAATCACTCGAATTTTAATCGATAAAATAACTATCAGTCTATTTTTAATCAATTGATGGCTATCTTGGATGATAATCGGCGGAACTGGGGGTATGAACATATATTTTGATAAGTGGTACTCTTTGGTAGCTTGCCGTTGATAAAGGCTTAACTTATTATATTTTAATACATCCCTTGATGGTAGAGGTATTTGATCCTGATTTGTAGTGTATACGGCCACGGAGTTAATTAAATAAAACCAGAACAATGTCAAATTTCAGAGTTCCCTCTTGGATGAATAAAAAAAATTACAAAGTGAACTCTTATTGAGACACCTATTACATACATAATACATTATATACAGTATACATATACATTGTTATTATTCAATACAATTAAGATTCAATACACTTCAAAAAAAATACATATAATTTATGTACATACATGAGGTCCCAGCAATCCCATTTAGGTAGACAGAGCTGTAAAAAATATGAATAGTAGACATTTATTAATTATATGTCTACTATTCATATTTTTAATAGCTCTGTCTCTCTGTGTATAGATTGGATAAAATAGGATCTAGTTAATATAGTAATAAATTAAATTTAAATTTTATAAAATAGTTGTTAAAAGAATACAAACTGATTTAGTTAATTGCGAATTGGAATAAAATTACTTAATTACTTAAGAAGTATTTATACAAACACCTTGAGAATTTAATCTTGCACATGTTGCTTCTGCTTCCCCTCTGCCTTTTATGCATCTAACACCCATACTTTTGAGAAGGTTTTCACACTAAAATAAAAATAAATAAAGTTCATTTCATTTTAATTAATAAAACAATTATTGCATTTAATTTAATAATATAGGCTGTAATAAATACATTAGTCGTACCCAACAGGTTGTCTTGTTTTAAGTACAAAACATTTACCTCTTTAAGAACCCCCTTGAATCGCTTACGGCCAACACTGGGTAGTTTATTGCTGGGTTTGTCAGATTTAGAGGCAGCTCCACAGAACTGTAATGCATTTCTAGCAGCCATAACATCTCTCTTTAGTTCTGGAGCATCACCTTCTAACACAAATATGGGGCTGATGTCTGCTAAGATTAAAAAGGCAGTTCTAAAAAATAGATTCCTGAAAAATGGGCAGTGACCATTTTTTATTATTTTTTTTGTTTAATCGACTTGTCCATTAAAATGTTAAATACGTATATTTATATTTTATTATGTTCAACACATAAAAATATTACAATGCAAATAAATATGTATTACGTACATACCTACATAATTTCAATAACACATAACAACATACAACTAAGTTACCTTAAATATAATTTTGGCTGTATGTAATAATCCGTAACATTTTGACTATCACAGACCCATCCAGCCAAATCTACAGCCAATGTTTCACCTCTTATCTAAACAAAAACAATGCACATTGTAGTATACATTTTTCGTTATATACCTATTCTATTCTAGTTCTACTGTTTTACGAAAGGAATTATGTTAGGTTAAGTTGTTAATAATTTTAGTTTGGTGCCTTAGCAGAATGGACCAGATTAATAGCTTGTTCTGAATATTTTCCCTTAATGCTAAGAGAGATAATTCACCATCTAGCTTTAGCCCTGAAAAGACTTCTTTGCTTAACATGCTTGCATGCATGATGCTTCTAGCATTATGAGGAAGGAACAGTCACAGCTCACAGAGTAAAAGTTGAACCGTTAAACCACTTACTTCATGCAATGATTTTTTCTCACTATAAGGCGTTAACACAGTCCATAATCCTTTGATACCCATTTTAATAAATTGAGACGAGCTATTTGTATCTTTCAACCCAGATTTGCTATTACTGAAAATTGAGAAAGAAACTCGATGGGTTTAAAAATTAATTTATGCAAAGAGAAAAACCGTTAAGTTCACAGATGATAAGTTTAAATTTTAAAATAAAGTCACCACAAACTCATAGAGATAGTTAAAGATCGTTGCCACAAACTAGTTAGAGATAGTCACGTCTTTGTGGTCACAGAGTACATTGTTTGTGGTCTTTGTGCAAACGGGGAGCCACAGAGTATACTATTAAGTATTAACTATCAAAAATGTACTCTATATACGGTCAATCTGGGTAACTTTGGCCGTAGTTATAACTTTGGCCCAAAATTATATTTCCGATTATTATAATTTTTTACAGATTGCCTTAATTGATAAAAA
>DWTT01001911.1:0-10784 GCA_018250895.1 Carterocephalus mandan | reverse complement strand
GCGGATTATTGCAAAGTAGATTAATCTTTGGTTTGTAATAATGGAGTTCCGCAAAGTAACGCCTGATACAATTAATTGTATTAACGTATTTTCTGTAAATTTGTTTCAGTTGAATCCTCAAAAACCTTGTCTAAATCAAAAAGAAGCGCTGAAGCAACGGTGATATATACAAAGCGTTACAAATTATTTTGATTGCAACCTCGATATTCCTGTCAGCGGAATCCGCGCACTTGAGAGGTATTTTTGTTGTATTACGTAAGTAATTCAAGAAGAGGAAGGAATAAGAAAATATTCAATATCGTTATAGACTTGTAAAAATAAATATCATGTATTCAAATATGTATTTTTCATCAAGTCATCCATGCAATGTTAAGATACTACTATAATCTTGGAACATTTAACATTAAGGAACTTAGTTTGGTAAGGTAGTAACTACTAGACTTAAGAAATAGCAAAAATAGGTACCTATAAAGGGTATAAATAGGTATAAATTATTTCTGCAAACGAAGGCAAAAATAGGACTTTTTTGCATTATTGATGGTGAACCTGATCGTCTTCGGGTCGTGAGTGACAGGAACAGCATTCTAAGCAGAACATTCTAGAAGATTTCGACTAAGCTAGGCTGAACTGAAATATATTCAAAATGTTATTCAATGGTATCTTACATTTCGCTATCAGAGAGGCTAAAAGGTACTTAATTCTAAATAAGCTGTGTATAATATGATCTGATCTGTTTAGATATAGATTTTCTATATTTAAACAGATCAGATAGATTGGAAATTTTCTATATATAAACAGAAATAGCTATTGATCGGATTTAATGAATACTCCTACGATGCTGGACCTACTATTGATAGAATGAAATCGTGAGATTAAGCTTAATCTGACGATTTATTTCCATTAATACCTTACAACTTTGCCTTTTATACCCTGCTTTTAACTTATTAAACTTATAAGATGCATGTATTCGGATTGTCCATAAAATCTATAATAATATTATAAAGAGGAAACATTTGTTTGTAATGTTTTCACACAAAACCTACTAGACCGATTTCAAAAATTCTTTCACCATTAGATAGCTGCATCTTCACTGAGTAATATTATAGCCTATATAATATAGGTGTAAACGAAACTATTGTTATGTCTAATTCTACGCGAGCGAAGCTGCGTGTCCACTAGTCTTGAATAAAATACGCTGTGCATTTAACGTAAACAGAATCCGTGAATACTGGGTTATTTACAAATACAAACTGTAGCTACGTGACAATGTGTCATACGAAACCGTTATTTATATTGCATAAGTCAAAATATATCTGGTGCTATCATTCTTTATCTGTTCAGCCATTTTTCAGTTTTCACGGGCACGCGAGGCCGATATAAAGGACGGCGAATAAATCAGGAAGTGTGGGCTCTTTTCTTTTTGTTTTATCTTCTGTTTTTATTTATAGCCTCAGAACTCTTTAGGAACAATCCCGGTGATTAAAATTAAGTCACGGATATTATCCCTAAATAGGTGTTTCTTTTAGCAATGACTGACTTTTGGTACAGGTTATTTTTTATAAGTTATTCAAAAAAACTAAACTAAAAAACACGCGTTTGTTGATAACCAAACGAAAATCTAGCTTTTTTTTTAAATTCTAAATTGTTGCATTGTCTTCGGTCCTTGATAAGGGTACAAAGTTTCAAATTAATCCAAAAATACGTTTTGAAGTGCGCGAAAATCATTTCACAGATTATATGTATATACATACCTACATAGTACATACCTACATGCTAACAAAAGCGTGTTAAAAAAAATCCATTTTACCCGTCCGAAAGTCACGTTTGGCGAACGAAACGTAATTAAAGCATACACTATTGAGATACACGGCTCCAATAAGCCTGTCTCGGCAGTAAATCAGTCATAATTACAGCAATAACTGTAGCGAAGGCGGACTCGAACGCGGGACCGGCAAATAAACCACGAAGGTATTGGCTCGATAAAACAATTTTTATTGGCCCGTTAGTAATAATACACGGGCTTCAGAAACGAAAAGCGAGGGGAATCATTTTCGTTTATTAGCACTGTGCGACTCATAATATGGTTCTGTACTCTGAGATAGTAAGAATATCATTATAAATAAAACCAGCCAAATGCGAGTCGGACTCGCGCACCAAGGGTTCCGTACCATTATCTATAAAAACGGCAAAAAAATCATGCCTGTTGTATTTAAATAAAATATGAATTTTAATTTTTCTGTTTTTCAGTATTTGTAAAATTTCAACTGTCTAACGGTTCATGAGATACAGCCTGGTGACAGACGGACAGACGTACAGCGGAGCCTTAGTAATAGGAGCCGTTTTAGGCTTTGACTACGGAACCCTAAAAAAAGAGGAACAAGCTCCGAGTGGCACAGCCGCACCGGTATATTCCATTTTCATTTGAGTTTTTCAGCCGAGTTTTTATTTAATTAGAAGAGAACTACTGCAAGAACTTACCAAAATTTAGCAAACCCTTAGAATATTAAACTATTATTCTACTTATTATTTACAAAATCTAAAATAGTACGCACAACATATCGGTTTTCGTCTCACTAAACTTGCTCACTTACTTTAAAGAATTTTATACCATATCTTTACTACCTGCTTGTACTATTGTATTCTGTGGTATTGTTGACTAATGCCTTGGTTTAAACTTTTGAAATTACACTGATTTTTAACTGGTTTGTAATGCATCCATTGATGCGTCTAATAGTGCGCAGGAAACTAGGTGTTTGAGGGGAAATGCGAACCAAGCCGCCATAATATGATAGTGACCCAACCCAACCCACATCAACATACATATTTGGATTTTATATTGATTGACAATTTTTCAAGGAATTAAATTGGATAAGCCGTAATATTTCTCTCAGTAGACTACGAAAGCCGAATGGATAATTGAATGGTCTTTATTTCTTTTAAAAATCAAAAGTGAATATAAATGTATACCCATTTATATATAATTTAATATATGAATTGGTTTACGTACCATAAATAACATAGTAGGTATGACAAGAAAAATATTCTCAAAGGCAAGTTATTGTTTGCAAAAGATACCTACTTACAGGAAGAAGATCCTCAGCGGAGTGGTTATAAGAAGGCTGTAAGTGCACTTCCGGTCGCCACAAAGCCGCCGGATGTGTCAATTCGGACGCCATCTTGAAACTCAAGGCCAAGGAGTGTGTAGATTCTGGAAGATTCTTTTTTTGATAAGGCTTAGAATAACTACATAAGTATAGAAGGAGTTTACTTACTCGCGCGATATTATGTCGTTTAATTGGACCTATTAGTTCAACGATTCCCGCGCTGTCAATGGTTGGAGAAACCTATAATAGGTTGGAACTTGGAACCTATTGGTTTTGTATAGCACCTACCTAAAAAAAATAATTTAATCCATACCTAGCCCTAAGGAGATATATTTGCATTTACACTAAGGTACTCTGTCTCTTTTATTCAAGAGTAAACATCATCATCTTCATCATCACAACACTATCTTTGTCCCACTATTGGGCACGGGTTTCCTCTCAGAACAAGAGGGATTAGGCCTTAGACCACCACGCTGGCCAAGTGTGGATTGGCAGACTTCACATGCCTTCGAGAATATTATGATGAACTCTCAGGCATGCAGGTTTCCTCACGATGTGTCCTTCACCGTTACAGCAAGTGCCATTTAATTTCTTAAATCGCACATAACTAGAAAAGTCATTGGTGCGTGCCGCTGGGGCTTGAACTCGGACCACTCGAGTGAGAGGCGAGTTCGATAGCCACTGGGCTGTCACTGCTATAACAGAGCAATGATACCTTTATAACATAATATTTGAATTTCGAATTCATAGTGACTGGGTTATCGCCGCTGGCCCCGGTCTCGCCGGCTGGCGTATGTTTTTAAAATTGAAATATCCGTCTAGAAAATCGGAACTAGACGGAAGGTATTCCTTGCAAATTCTGCGCTAATATGTGAATGTCGTGCCAGTTTCTACGGATCTTGCGATATTGAACAAGACCGTTGAATCTAATAACAATACCTAACCCTTTGTGCCTGCAAGACACATTTGTTATTTCAGGAGCATGAAAATAAAATGAAAGATTCAGCTGTGGGTGTCATTGATACAATATCAAAGTTTAATAAGTACTTATCTATTCTTGTGGATATATCAAGTATATAAAGAGGTAAGTAGATAAGTACGTTACCTTCTGTTACCTTGAAGCATATACATCAAGTATGTTTGTTTCCCTTCAAGGTTCGTGAATGGGACATTAAAATTCATGACATATCTGGTATTGGCACGTAAAATTGAGGAAAGCGTGATCTAGTTGTATTGAACTAACTGCTTTATTAATAAATGACTCACTTAAAAGGAAAAAAAATTAAGGGGCACTCCCATATGTAATAGATGTGATTTTTTTGCCGTTTTTATAGACAATGGTACGGACCCCTTCTAGCGCGAGTCCGACTCGCACTTGGCCGGTTTTTTTATTTTTGCGTCTGTAAAATATTACCTACTTTATTTACACTAAAGAGGTATGATCGATGGGTTACGTTAGACGGGTAATACCTAGGTAGGATATGAAAAAACCTCAATACTTAAAAAGTAATTAGGGAATATTAAAACTTGCGGTTTCATGTATTAACTGACTCTTGATATCTGCACCATAATGGATTATTTATTACTGTAGCGTTAACTAAAACAGTACATTTCTAATGACTATCATCTGATCAACTGATCCCAATTAAAAGAGCGGTTCAGTTCACGATAACTATATTCGTTAGTTGACGTTGGTAGGAAATAGAGCATTTTAGAATTCAAATAATTTACTATTTTGAAATTCGAATAATTTACTTTTTTTTTAAATTGAATAATTTGCCTTTATTTACTTACATTTTTCAATATTCAAAATTTGATTCGATTTTAAAATTCGAATTATAATTTGTTCCATAAACAAAATGCGGTTTCTTCTGCCTCTGTTTCTTACAGCGTTGGTAGTATTTGTGGATTGTCACCACACGTTCATGGGCACCAACGTTGGCCGCCCCCTGGTGCACCGGCACACGGCTAAATACAGCTCCCAGGTCTTCCAGAAGAGAGTGGAAACTTACTTCTACAGTACGCCGCCCACACGTTTCAATGGAACAACGGCTATACAGGTAATTAAAAGTACATTACGATGCGTAAGTTAAGTGCTATACGCCTTGAATTACTAGGCCATCTTAAGTTACTAAAATCGTATACTATTTATAGCACTGTGTGACCACACCACAGTGTGATACACAGCGTGGCGTAGACTACAGCCTAAAACGCATTTCTTCAGCGCTTTTTAACCTAAAAATCTGTACCTACTATATAATTTTTTATTCGCACGGTGTAGAAAAATACTACTTAGATCACGGAAAAGCGTGTGTAAAGTGCGCGTTACACGCACTAACGCACATAGTGCTGTATTTTAATTAAATATAAGTATTTGAGGCCGGTATGATATTTTCTAATTTGTCCACCTGTCTTTCAATCTGTCACAAAATCCATTTTTTTAGCAACTAGATATTTTATAACACAATCAAATTTCTATGTTTAATGTTTTTCTATTTATGCTAATTAATCATAAAATACCTACTTAATTTTTTAATGTAGTTCCAAAGATAGTTCCATGTTTTCTTTATCGTGGCCTTTAGAGGTCCACTGTTGGGCGTAGGCCTTAACATAATGAAGATGTGGACTTTGTACGGGTGTCTGTTACAAATAAAACTTTGTTTCTGTCGTTAGGTTCAAATCCCGCGCGGATATCGCGCTAACATCACGATCCGACACACGTGGCAGCGCAATCCGAAGTTAGTAATTTAACTTCTCCTTGTATTAGGTATTCGAAGCGTTCATAGTAGCCCAATAGCTAGTGCCGTCTTGTCTTCGACCGAGTTAAGCAACGTCGGCCGCGGTCGGTTGGGTGACCGCTAGTTTCACTGGTGCTTCCGTGCTTCGGAGGGCACGTTAAGCCGTCGGTCCTGGTTGTTTTCAATTGTTAAACAATATATTCCTTGTTGAAAACCTGCGGGTGGCTTGTGAACATTCGACAATGGGTAGGCCACTGACCTCTCCACTCCCTCAATCGGCATTGGAGCAGCGTGGTGGAGACTCAAGACTCGCAATACATTGCTATAATTCTTTTGCCAATTTTTTCAAAAGGGACAGTGCGTAATGCCGCTATCCCTTCTTCCTTTATCTTCTTCTTTCCTTTTGCTTACCTTAGATTAATGATATTTATTTAATTATATCTTTAAATGTGTCAGTCTCTGACACCCATAGTACAGGCTCGCGCCTAGTTTGGGGTGAGTTGACTGTGTATGAGAAGGTCCCTGATATTTATTATTTATTATTATCTGACCTGTGAATGGAGTCTTGCGACTCGATGGTAGTATGTAGACAATACAAAGTATGTACATTCAATATAAATACAATCAAATTAACTACTTAGTTATAGATTCATGTGGACCAACGATTTACTGTCTTCATTGCTTATTTGATGCTTAATTTCTTTCTCTGTTCTTTCCAGGGCATCCTAGCATACGACCTGACTAACACCAGTGCGTCTGTGAACGTGACATCTGGTGGCGTGGGGTACCCATTCGTCGGCTTACGCATGAAGAGCGACCGCGGAGAACCTCTCAAATACGACATCTATATATACGTCTAATAAGTTATACTGGCCTGGTACTTGTATTACAATAAACACTTATACTATTTATTTTCTACTGGGTAGTCTTAGTTACATCGACAATTAACTCCCTTCACTCCTTTTATTTCCTTAAGATAAGACTGGGAAAAGATTTCCGATTATTCTCTCCGATAGTCGGATCTGATCTGAAGGCACTCGTGCCGTGCCATACTTTGAATACTAAATACACATACGATCCGATAGTCGGATATATATGGCATGAGTGCCTTCCGATTGTCTGATTAGATTATCGGATGCGACTGTCGGAGAGAAAAATCGGAAATCTATTCCCAGCCTTATGATTGGTAATCATACCACCCGTCCTTATACCGCATTAATAAACTCAACTTAAGTTTATAACATCGATATTATAAATGTTACAACCGCTTTGAAAGTGGCACTTTTGTGCACATTTCGTTTACTTTTGCGTCAGCATCTGTTATAACATGTTTGTTATAACATGACATATTATAACAGATTCTAATGTCAAAGAATTTAGCCGGCTCATGTTTGATCTGGGGGACGGATCAGTGGATACCGGCAAGGAGACGTCATCTTAAGATTTTTCTCAGTCCTTCTTAGATCTGCAGTTCTATTTTTGAATCGCTCGCCGCCTGATGAGCGAAAAATTACGATTCCGTATTTTTGAGAAGTGACTCAAATATAGATTCGAGTCACTAGTTAGTTAGAGTTAGATAGAACATTCTTTGACTTCTAGTGAGAAGCCAAAGAATGTTATCAAATTTTTGACCCTTCTGGGAAATGCAGGAATTGTTTATATTATATTAATTTAATCGATTACACTGACACGATAAATCATAAAATCTAGCAGTTCACTCAGTCAGATTAAAATTCAAAATGCATATCGCACATGATAGAAAACTAAAAAGACTGATATTTGAATGTGAATTCCAATCAGTTACAATTGAATGAAACTGCAACAAGCAGACCGACAAAAATGTACATTCGCGCATAAGCCCATTGAACAAAGGCGAAAAATATTACAAATAGTACGAATATGTACCGGCAAACAGTACAATGAAGTACAAAAAGAAGCATAGATGTGGCCGGGACGAGGACAGAGAGAACGGGCTGAATAAAGTAGTCACGTGTAGCTTGGTTAGTTTGCTTGGTTCAGTACAATTAACCATATCAGTAGGAAGGTAGACCAGCTGTTGATAATTTTTTGTGTTTTGCGTTGACACGATCCGCTGCCGCCCACGACAACGGTAAACAATCTTGAACATAACTCAAATCATCACAACCCTTTCTTTGTCCCACTGTTGGGCATGGGTCTCCTCGCAGAACGGGAGGGATTAGGCCTTAGTTCAACACGCTGGCCCAGTGCGGATTGGCAGACATCACATGCCTTCGAGAATGTTAGAAGAACTCTCAAGCATGCAGGTTTCCTCACGATGTGTCCTTCACCGTTACAGCAAATGACATTTAATTTCTAAAATCGCACATAACTCAGAAAAGTCGTTGGTGCGTGCCGCTGGGGTTTGAACCCGGACCGCTCGAGTGGGAGGCGAGTTCGATAGCCACTGGGCTGTCACCGCTAACTCAAATAGGGACTTCCAATGGTTCACAGTCCATTAACAGAGTAATAGTCTGTTCTATACATATTATTATGTCAAATTGAAAAAAAAAATGCATACAAATTGTGGCTCACTGCCGTTCCGATTTATATACCTATTTCGATGTAAGAAGATTTCATGACGGACCCTAAAAATTTTGTACAGTTGATATCAAACGTATTGGCAACGGTAAAAAAATTAACAGCGTACAATTTTTGGTTGAAATGTCGGTCCGAATAGCCAATAAACAAAGAATGGTAAAAAACTTACCACCGAGCTCCCATAGCGGTGTGGTGTGTTAGGGAGAAGAGAGAGAGAGAGGGGAGAGAGTTTTAAAGCCCTTATACATTTTTATTACAAGCCAGGATTCTTTTACGAACATGACTAAGTTCATAGCGCAATTATTTTATCATTACCTAGCATTATGTAGCAAGTATTAATGGCACATAAAATTAGTAAGTCATCCATCCTTTGAAGGTCCACTGCTGGACATAGGCCTCTCCTAAACGACACCACTCCTCCCTATCTTGTGCCCTCTGAATCCAGAGGACTCCGCTGAACTGTCTTCTTCAGATCATCAGTCCACCTCGTCGGAGGGCGACTAATACTCCGTTTTCCGACTCGAGGTCTCAGCGAGATACTACTGGTAATAGTGGGAATTTCAAACAAGAAAAACCGTTAATACTTTGCCATTCTGTCTTTTAGATCCTTAAAAGACAGTACATTTTCCTAACCAGGTTAATGCTAGTGAGATGAGGTAGATAACCTACTTCCCAATACCGGGCACGTTATCAGAACGTAAAGAAGATAGCTACGAGTAAGTAGGTGCCTCGCCGGGAGCGATAGTGGAGTCAATTTAAGTTGCCGACTAGTTTCGTACAGGCGACAGTTGCTTCGCTACCACATATTGTATCGGAGAATAGATTACTTCTCCCAGAGTGATGGAGGTTCTTTGTAAGATTTCTCCCTGAAAAAAAAAGGGATTTTAAATTTGACGTTTGTGCATCGAAGCAAAAAAATTCGATCAGGCTTTTGAGACAAATTACACTTCTTGATTATATCTACTCTTATAGTAGGGTTGATATACTGATATATAATACAACAGTTTTCAAGACATTTACATTTAGCTATCGCCATTAAATTATATCAGGTAAGATACTTATTTCATAGGTATATATACTAATACCATAGAGGAAGGACATAGCTAATCAAATCAACTTAATTCAGCTCTCAACGGTTTTGTCTTAAAATTATCTCATGGACTGTAAAGTAGAATAACCACTGTCAAATTTGAAAAGTGCGGACAGAAAAATAAGTACTAAGACTTAATATTGGATGAATAAAAGTTATTAAAAATAGGATATATTAAATTCAAATAAAGTTTAGATTTATAATTGCAAATCAAGACCTTCAATTTGTTCAATTTTTATTTTGAAAAATTATGTTGTTACAAATTTTAACTTTATTCTTTGTAACTTTATATTGTTTAATTTTTACTAATACAAAATCCGTAAAAATTTAAAGTCTGAAGTTTCCGGACTGAACTCTATAAATAAACATAACCGGACCATGCGGACTAAACCGGACGGATGGTTACCCTACTCAGCATCGACTGTAGGTATTTATTTCTCGTAAAATTTTTCCATTGTGTCGGCTGTCTGTTCCGAAACTCGGATGGATTAACTTAGGGACGTCCGGAACGCCTGTTAATTCCAGATAACTCTGAAAGTTTCCGCGTTGATTGTTTCTTGATGGGAACTCGTCGGGATTTATCACTGTTCCCGACTTTGTTTAAGGTGTTTACGAGGACTTTTCGAGCTGTTCGGCATTCGCTATTCGGTTTTCGCACTCCATTGATGGGATCGAAGTTGCTCGCTGCCGCTCAATTTGATCTTGAGATCAATTGGAGAATATAAAGGACGAAGTTCACGAACAAATTGAGATGAGACGAATAACTGAATGGGAGATGGTAGATAATAAGTTTTTTTCAGATGTTGATTGAAAGGAACAGGGCCTATAATAACTTCAAAAAAATAAAGCTTATTCTTATTATGAAAAACACAAGAAATCTTGCTACAGGATCCATGCTTTTTCAGCTCGTGCAAAGTATTTTTATCAGAATAATAAGTCAATACGTCGTCGAGTTTTATAGACATCGTGACATAACACAGTTTAGGACTGCAAGATTAGCATCAGAACAAGGCCAAGCCATATTTGATACTTGAAAATGCTGTCCAGTATCAATATAATCGATTCATAAGCATTTGGGGTCTACTGACTAGACTCGTGCAGCTATTTCCCACCGTCTTCTTCAGAATGTCCGTCCACCTTGTACTTGAATAGTTGACTTGAACTACATAGTTTATAGCGTCCATAGCCCAATGGCCCGCGTCGATTCAATGTGATCGAAAGAGTTAGGAAACGACGGGCGCGGTCGGTTTGTGGATGGGTGACCGCTAGTGGCAAAATTTCATGGACGCTACC
>DWTT01001910.1:0-10785 GCA_018250895.1 Carterocephalus mandan | reverse complement strand
AATAGTTAGTTGTTATACTTACAACTAACTAATTCGTAATAAATAATAATCAATAATTAATCCGACGAGGTGGACTGACGACCGGCAGAAGGCAGCGGGAACCCGTTGGATTCAGAGGGCTCAGGATCGGCAGGAATGGCGTCGATTGAGGGACGCCTATGTCCAGCAGTGGACCCAAAAACGAAGTATGGATGGATGAACTAATTGTTAAATAAATTTCTTTCTTCTCTTTATTTTATTCGTGTGTTTTCCGTAATTTTACAATTGATGGACTCAATGCCTGATCTGATAGATTCTCCTCTCTAACTGACGCTGAAAAGAACGGTAGGAGTTTGTAATAAACTTGTGAAATATAAAGTAAATATAAACAAAGCTAAACTTTGCTAGCAACATGTTTTGTTATTAGGTGTCGATATAATCTAAACGTAAGCGCAATCAATGAATGAGTCGCTGCATTCAAAGGGCACCGGTCGCACAAGCCAGTAGAACGGAAGCGAAGTCGGGTCGTGACACACGCTAAATAGAGCATCTATTAGATAAGTCCATGTGACTTATCAGTCGTAACGTTCATCTCTATACCAAAGTAATAAGGTAGGGAATGCTCCAGAATGACCGAGGAGGTCAATTTGCAGCGGTCCTTTTAATTGTAAGATAGTTTGTCTGCGTATCAATGAAGTTATGACGATGCCGCAACTGTGTAATCGATTTTTTTCTTTGATCGGGTCGCAATCGCGTAAACAGGGCGATAGTTAGTGGTAATTTCCATGGTGTTCAAATGTACTTATTATAATACGAATACTAGCATTTGCCTGTGACTTCATCCGCGTGATGGTCTATGATCTATTCGAGAAAATAGCGTTCTTATCGAGGTTAGAGGTCCGTCATCCTACGATGACTTGAAGACTGTTGACGGTGTCATCCATCCAACTTTTCATTCAGCTTGAATGGGGCTCGACTTGCTGGAATGTGATATACATTGGGATTGCACACCGGAGGAAGTGGTTTTATTTAACCGAATCCCCGTATAAGATGTGTAAGTATTTTCCAGTACTATTAGTATTTTGTCGAAGTCAGATCCGACTAGATTTTGGGAAAATAGTACCATGACTTTTATTACCTACAAGATTAAAACTTTATTATTAAGATTTAAACTTCAGATAGAAAATTATTCTGGAAATACAAAAGTACGTACTTACTAAGACACTTATCTTGAATGATTTTATAAATATCTGGTTTTTATTTTAGCCGTTATAACAACACACACAAAGTCGAACAAAAGTTTTTGCATTATTAGTCAGATTTATTAATAAATATATATTTCAATGTTTATACTGGTAACGGTAAGATAATTATAATATCCATCAATAGCTGTGACGTTCATAACGTGTAAACAAGCCCATTATGTTTATGACTTTAATTAAATCAGCTTCACGCAATTCTGTCATTGTAGATCATGGTGATAACATCATGTCTGTGCTGACTGTGTTGTGACTTTAAATTAAGTGTAGGTAATGTTACCCAGTAATGTTCCCAATATTGTTGGTGATATTAGTAAAGAGAGATCTTTTTGATTCATATTAACTTTATATGTCAGCGCTACTGGCCTTTACCAGCATCACCGAACAGGGAGAAGAAAGAAGCTTGTCAATTTAGAGCAGCCATAGATCTGAAGGCGGCAAAAACGCAAGGCAAATCTATTACTTCCATGAGAGCAGCACATATTGTCTTTTATTGGTACCAGAGCATGGAATTTTTATTAGTTAATTTAGTTATACATATATAGAACATACTCGTACTCGTATAACGGATTTTTTCAGAGTTCCAAGTCTGTCACAGTTGTCATGTGTGGCGCTGCATACTGGTTTATTATCTTATATCCATACAAAAGAAGGTAAGCACTATAGTAAGTTTCTTATAATATCATTGTCTCATAGGTAGTGAATTCATACCTATTACCTGAAAGAAGATAGTGGATTGAAATACAAATATCGCAAATTGAAGATGCATGGAAAAATGAAATTAACATACAATTTTATTCATACAACTTGTGATAAACCGATGATCGATACGCTCTCGTCGTGATCGATAATCTTTACCGATTTTATCTTAAAAAGTAATTGACGGTAGCGGGAATCATTTATCAAACCTTAATTAACAGACACGTAAAATAAATTCGCACTCCCTCTCAATTAACCAGAAGATCTATAAAGATAATATGCAAATTTTCGAGACCACGCCATCTTTATATTCTTCCATCTCTTACTAACTCTAAGGAAAAAATAGTATGGCTTCGTTCTGTAACTTAATGTTTGACAGTCCCCATAATTAGCATCTTAAACTTATTTTGGCGGGAGCGTACCGTCTCTTTCACGCCTATAATAAAAAATATATCTTCTGTCCGCTTTTCAATAATTCAAAACACATAAAATAAATAAAATATGTTATTCGTCCGTTATTTATACGCCGGGAACGAGGCCTTGTTATTTTTGGCGCGAATTGATCGTTTTTTGTCTGTTGAAATGAAAGGGCAGCGTGTTATTAACTGCCAGGTAGTATGTAATTGTTTCATTAATTCATTATTTAACACTTCGGCCGGAGCTTGTTAATGAAAAGCTTCGTTGCGTAGCCTTGGGACTATTAACAAGATTGTTTTTTTTTTATCTTTATGTTTGAGAAATTACCAATAAAAAAGAAATGAGAAAGTCAGAGATGATAAGAAACAGCGAGTGCCGTGAGTTAGTAGTAAGTGGTAGCATGGTACAGAAAACATACATATTTTAATACATAAGTATTAAAATAAACATGGTCTGATTCCAAAACTGTTGATATAAATAATTTGACCATGGAGACTTCTGACCTGACGTCTGTGAACAACTTGACGAGAACTGTGTCTGTGCACAAATTGGCAGAAAGTTAGTTTTCAGCAGATGTCTGGATTTATGCAAGGTGTAATAGGATCACCAACTAAACGGTGAAAAGTGGATGTATGAACTCCTATCCTATCCTTTCAGGGAACACATACGTAATGTTTCTGATTCCATTTTATGTTGAGTTTTATTGACTGTGTTCTCGGTAATAACTATTTTACATAATCATATAATTAATAATAGTGTGAATGAGCCAAGCGCGGGATTCAGCGGAGATAGCGTATCGCTATATTCAATGAGCAGCAATAATAATTACCGCCGGCTATCGCCCACTAATCACTGCGATCGTGTTGTGTTTTATTGTCCAATTAAATTTGCACACATTCATTTAAACAAAAATTAAATCCAAGTTATGAGTAGATAGTGCAACATTTTATATATATCTCCTCTCTCTTCAGCCCACATTACTCCACTGTTGGACATAGGCCTCTCCCAAGGGACGTCGCTGAGCCCAATCTTCGGCTTTCCTTATCCAGTTCCTACCGCCGCTTTGCTCAGTTCGTCGCGCCATCTAGCAGGAGGTCGTCCCACCCGTCGTTTCCTCCAACGATTGTCGGTCCTCCGGCAGATGTGGCCCGCCCATTGCCACTTCAGCTTGCTAGCTTTCAGAGCTAGACATAATATATCAGCATCTTGTAAATATAATCTGGAAAAAATAGCTACTGGAGCGAGACCACCTCTTGGCCACAACTGGATTTTACTGTGTACCATTCTTGTAATACTTAATTTATTTATTGGTGTGCAAAATAAAGTGTATGTGTGTGGTGCAAACAATCACACGTAGAACAAAGCAGTCCAGCGAAGGCATGTTAAAGAGCTGGGGGCAACATCTGCGCTATCGTGATTTTAGTGTGCGCTGCTTAGGTTATCGCCGCTTGCACTGACTACGTCTGACTGATACATCCGTTTTGAATATCATTGCTATTTACCGACTTGTACACGAAATGACGCGATTGCTCAAATATTCAGATACAGACTCATCAGCATTAAAGCTATAGGAATACTAACACATTAATTTCTTTTTCTTTATATTTTCAGTTAATTTTCAGACGACTATTAAAACCTTTTGAAAATGCGCGGAATTCAAAGTATATAATGATGATGTTTTTTTCTCGCTGCCTGGTTAAGGCTCGTAGACATGGATCTATAGAGTATCGTAAAGCTGATCTATGACTGCCATGGTTTTATAATATTTTGCTAGGCATGTGTGATAACTAGTTTTTATATGAACCTTAAATTGATTATGAATATGAAATTAATTGTTGATCAACAAGCGAATCGAATTATATTTAATAGTATATTATTTAAGGAGCATACCCTGCACGCTACTACGAGTAGAAAGCCAGGCTAACCTCACGTTACCCCCAATCTAACTTCATGTCATAACTACAGCTAAAGAGACATATGATTACGTTACTGAAACGACTTATTTAAACTGAAACATTCCCGACGGAGCGCCATAAAGTCGATTTGGCGGCCATTATTTTTCACTATAGCGGGATATCGCACTATCGCTCGGCGGGCTGTATAAATCGTAACCGTCCGTGCGCCGCGGGCGCTTGTGATCTGGCTCGCCCGCTTAAGTTATGCGTCCCTGGTGACTGCAGGTCTCTCAATGCTGATACATGGTACAGTGCGCGTCAGGTCCAGATTTGATCACGGTCCTTGTTTCAGTTGCGTATTTAATACGAGGTTTTGCGGAACTATTGTAATGAACGAGTATGTTAGTTATGCGTCCCTGGTTGTTACAGCGGTCTTCATTAAATTGACAGTCGTATTGTTTAAATACGAATTTGACATTACGATTGGAACTCCATCGAATCGTTACTTCATCTATGACAAGTTTTAGACAATTGTCCCCAGATCGATATATTGTTGGTTGGAACCACTGTACCTTATCATTTAACATTGCGAACTGTAGGAACGTGAGTAGGTAGGAGTAGGATTTCGGTGCGAAAAGGTGTAAACCTTTCTGTTTGGTTCTGTGTTAAATCACAAACGAATTTAACTTAAAAGTTTCAAATAAATGTTTACTATGGACTAAAATCTAACGAGACTCCTACGCTTAGCAGAATCTTTACCGCACTACACGTAGGTACTGTCTGGATACATTATCTTTAGTCTCAAACCTAAATAAAAGTTTACAAAGACAGATTTTAAAACATACAAGGCAATAGTCGTAGCTCATAGCAGAGCAATAGACTACGCCTCAGCTCAGACCTCACGAGGCGTAATAATTCACGGAATTGCCGAAATGTATCTCCGAATGGGCCATAAAGATGATTCATAGCGCTGAAATACACCAATAGTTTAACGTATTATTTTAGCGAATTCTCCACTCGGAATGTAAGAGATTCTCGTTGTACTTATTGCAGAACTAACAACAAACAGAAGTACTTATCCAATCTTATTTTGTAATGCAATAAGTTTGTAGTGCAATTTAAAAAGGCTACCAAAATTAAATCTGAATACATATTTCCTGCCCATGCTAGTAATTAAGTTAGTTCACTCTATAATGCGCTTGCTATTGGCTTGCCTTGTAAGATCCTTTTAGCCACTAAACAAGCGACATATGGATCGGGAATAGGTACTCAGAGGATCTAGAAGGCAGGAAGGAAAATCTATTATTTAAATTATGAACTGAAAAATGAAAATTGTAATAATTATAGTTGGATAGGTTTGTTACTAATTACTCTTTTCTACAGACGACCATATTAAGTGCTCAAGAATAGCAAGTAGTAACAACAACAATATCGGATCCGATCAACTTTGACTTCTTTGACCAAGACTCTTGTGAGTCTTGTTCAGGGTCAGCCACAGTTGCCATTGTCGGAAATGAATTGGTGCTGCATACTCATTTACTTTCTATCATCCATGAAAAAAGTTTGGATAAGTCAAGAGATATTATAGTATGCCATTTCTAGTCGGATACTTGTTCTATGGCATGTCTGTTATTGGAACGACTTATCAATTTACTAAACGGCCAATTGATGCAAATTTGTTTTGGCTGCGCCACACTTTTGGCGCCGGAAAATTTAATCTGTATTCCAATGTAAAATCCCGTCACATTTTAAAAGTAACAATGTGTTGTATGTTTAATATCAGTGATGGTTTGCAATTATTTATTTTCGTCGATATCTTTATTTTAATGAGGCATGATTTAATTTTAATCTTACACCTACCATATTTTAAACTACTTATAGAAAATAATCTAAGAAGATAACATTAATTATCTATGTGTATATTTCAGCATCACTCTGTATGATTCTTTGATAAGGGTAAGGTTATACGGGAAACAGGTATAGCACAGAATGGCACAGAGTAATAAAAAATCAAGTTCACACTTTTTGTGTTCTTTAAGCCTTCAACGTCGCCAGCGTAACGGTGAAGCAAATCATGATCTTGATGAAACCTCCATAATTGAAAATGTTTCGTGTGAAATCTTAGGCTTCGATAATATATGAAGGGTGAACGTATCAAACTAAATCTGATTAAAACTCTGAACTGTGCACTATCTGCTCTGTTTCACATCAGTACATGACGTATTCTTAAACATTATAATGTTAATGAAATGTGCCTTTTGCGGACACTGAATACCTACTGTAAAGGTAACATCTAACCACATTTTTACTTGACAAATCGATGGATTTAGATACTACAAGGCTTTTTCAGACGAAGGAATAAATTCAGTTATATAAAAAACGAAGGCAATAAAAAAAATTAAATTATGTCAACGGAAAGAAATTCAAAATGCAATGAGCCTTGATCGCTGCCCACGACGTCGACAATGTCACACTTGCGGTACCTTTTACTGAAATAATTGATATCAAAAAGACATCATAATTTGTGTTACCCATCAGGAAAAAAGGGTATTTCTGTAAGAAATCCGTAATTATTTTACACATTCAATACCACGATCCGTTCGTTTTTATCTTGTGAATATTAACATTTAATTATTGCAATATTAGTAGATTTGAAACCCACATAATTTTAATAAAGTAAGTGTATTTTTGCTATTGACAAAATTATGTTTGAATGTATTTTCATATTTATTTTTATATCTCTATCAATAAAGGTTATCAATAAAGGTTATCAATAAGGTTCACCTGCCGAGAAGTGGTGTTGCCCAATTTGCATAGCACATAACAAAGTCATTTGTCAAAATAAGCTTAAGCGAATCATTAATAAGCAGAAATAATATAATAAATATGTGGCGTAGAAAAAATAACGATATCATAACATCGTGTAGCTCCAAGTGACAACCAAAACAAGTACGGAGCAGGGGTCACCAGATAAAAAGCGTGTATTAATTTGCTGGACTTTTAGTGGACGACGGATTGGTTGTAGCGTGACTACTGTGATTTGATACTTCAATATGTAACAATGAAATCACTTTGGGGAGAGAAAATATTTGATACATCGGTTTAAAGATTTTTATTCTCATTAAAATACAAACATAACTTACATGAGAAAAATAAATTAATATTAAAAGGTACAACAAATACACGGGCCGGGTATTTACATTATTTTTTTAACCTTCGGCTACCGTACCATAAAATACCTCAGCCTCGAGATAAATCCTACAAAATAAATGAATCACTCATTTTATATCTTTGAATCTATAGATCGTTAAATATATTTTCGAATCTAATGATCGTTAAGCCTTTAGGAATTCAGCTACTGAACTCTAAAGATTCTTATAACTTAACGTAACATAAGTTACATCGCGGCTGTATTTCCTAGAAGGGGTAGAAGAGATGTGTAGTACACCTACTTTTCACCAGTTATGTTTAGGTCCCATGTGATGGGTGGTGCTGTCGCCATGCGCCAGGTACAAATCCAGACTCCGAACTGCTACCGGGCAATTCTTGTTAGAAAAACCCAATAGTTGTTTCCCGACTAGGGGATCGAACCCAGGAACTCTAGTCGCGTTTGCAACTACAGCAACGAGGCAAAGAGCTCTTTAAGTAAGTATAAGTATATATTGAGTGGTTTTCTACTAAGGAGTAGATACATAGTCTAGCTACTTTTGTAGCTGAGTTGATGGACGCCCAAGAGGTGACTGTCTCCGGCACTTTTCCGACTACAGCAACGAGGCGAAGAGCGATTCCGAGAAGAGACTGTCATGGAGACAGCGCTGGAAGATATCGGAGTGTTGTAACACATATATCCCAGAGTCCACCACGAGCGCTGAGGAAGGAATAACCCGTCGCACCTATGTCCGGGTCCTTTTAGTTTCTCAATCGAAAATGAAGGCCAATAATGGCTTGTAGCGAAGCAAATAGATAATGACGTAGAATTATTAAAGCTTATCTCTAACTAGGGCGTCGAATACCAAGTAGTCGCGTTATAACTGAAGCGGTCGCCCTACGATATGAAGGTTATCACAATACTTATATCCAATAAATTATTACTGTGCTCCTTTTAGTTTTTAACTAACCGCCACTGATAATCATGTTTATTGAATATTAATATCTCTTTCGACGCAATTATAAATGAGGTTGTACGTTTTTAGTGCATGATACGGTCGAGTTGAATTTTATAGATTATAACTTCGTTTTAAATATTTATTAGACACTCAGAAACACGTCTAAATATTGATAGGTTTACATCGACGAAATTTAAATTTTAACAATAATGCATTGATAAGCATTTGATTCCAACATGTATTATCTTACCAGTTATATAACGATAACATTAATGTCCTTTAAATATCGAATACCATATCCAACAAAACCAAGAAGCCCTTAGGTAGTCAACTCATCTGCTAACCCAGACCGGTGCAGCTCAATATTTTCAACTAATTGAGATATATATTATTATGGCATTTAATCAGTAGTTGTATCGAAATATACGTAATAGCTTAGTATGAAAATTATTAAGAGAATTAGATTCAACACGGCAGCTTCGATCATTTAATTTCGACCATGTCAGAGATCAATATCAACGTTGTACTTAAATTACAAAACACTCACAGATAAAACAAAGCATGCAACCAACGAGACGGTAAAAAGTTAATTTCCTCATACAACCTCCTGTTCACTATATCGTTCGAGAAACGGTACTCAGTTTGATGGGTAGATTATCTGATTATAGTAAACATGACGAGTTATTTCACACCTACTTACTCACTGTATCTGATCGACTATATGATCGATTGTGGATGGAGAAATAGGTGAATGTAATTTGATGAGAACGGTGATATAATGACATCACGCCTATATTTACCGGAAGGGGTACGCAGATGTGTGTATACAGTATACACTTTTCACCAGTTATGTTTCCATCCATCCATCCATCAGCCTTTTTGGGTCCACTGCTGGACATAGGCCTCCCTCAATCGTCGCCACTCTTCCCGATCCTGCGCCTTCTGAATCCAACGGTTTCCCGCTGCCTTCTTCAGGTCGTCAGTCCACCTCGTCGGGGGGCGGCCGATACTTCATTTTCCGAGACGCGGTCTCCACTCGAGGACTTTTCTTACCCAACGGTTATCAGTCCGTCGAGCGACGTGGCCTGCCACGCAGTTATGTTTAGGTGTCATGTAATAAGGTGGTGAGCTTATTGCCACAACACTTACACCGGGCACAAATCCAGACTCCGAGATGATACCAGAAATATCAAGAATAAGACTCGTGCCCAACAATGGGACAAAGAAAGCACCCCCGCACCCCTCTTAACCTCTTTATTTCATTTCGCTTGAAAGATAAACACACAAAAATTGCCCGTATTCTGATTTGTAACTTTGTTTTAACTTTAAGGGAATACTTTTTTTATTGTATTGTATATAGAATCTACTCTGTGATAAAACCTCCGAATAAAAAAAGAATCATCAAAATCTATACACAAATACACAGCACAATACACACGAAGAACACATAGTTTTCTACCTTTATTTTTTATTTCGTAATTTTATCTTGTAATTTGTACAGAACCTAGTCTGTGGTGACCTTTTAAATAAAAGAAGAATCATGAAAATCCATACACAATCACTGACGCTACAGGTCAATGAACACGAAGAGAACATTGCTATAGTTATATATTATTATTATAGTTATTATTATGCATATGTATTTATACTTTTGGGGGTATTCTCTGTAATCAGACCTTTCAAATAAAAGTAGAACCATCAAAATCCTACACAAACACCGACTTTACAACATTGCTATCAGTATTATGCTTGTTTACTACTCTGAGGGGTGTTCTTTTGTTGTTCTTCATGAAATTTATATAAAACTACTTTTGATGTATGTTCTACTAAACACAAAAAGAATCATCAAAATCAGTTAATACTCGACGAAGTATCGCTGTACATACTTTAAAAAAAAAAGTCGATTATATGTTATATCTGTGATTAGATATTATTCTGTGGTCGAACATAGAACCTCCTCCTTTTTTCGTAGTCGGTTCTAACTACATATCTATTTGCTTTTCTTAAAGATATAACAATACAACACATCATAAACTACCAAAGTATTAGTTACTCAAGGTGGGTAGCCGCGAACAAAGCCTTCGTAGCACCATAATACCTCTATTGTAGAGGAAACATGCTACCGAGAGACACACCTACTACTCAGGAACAACTTGTGAATGGTGTTGTTAACTACGCAGTTCTAAGGGGAAAATAAATTAGGTGGTGGGTACACCAACATACGCATGTTGATGTATATTTTCATTGTTTTATGTGCATATGCTTCCTTATGTGGGAGGGAGCTGGTGCTATATGCGTGAAGGTAAACACCACCATACGCCTTGTCCGCGATTTGTTATGAGTTGATTAAAAATAAATTTATAGCAATGGATTTCCTCAATGTAACGCCTGATACAATTAACTATGAAGAAAAAAAGCTAAAATTACACA
>DWTT01001909.1:0-10786 GCA_018250895.1 Carterocephalus mandan | reverse complement strand
TTGAAATTTTGCACAGGGGTTCCTTTTATAACGTAGGGGAGCACTAAAAAAGGATTTTTGGAAATTCACCCCCTAAGGAGGTGAAACGGGGGTGCAAAGTTTTAGTCCATGTTTACAACGTTAATACCACAGCCTAACAACTAGTAAGTATGTACCTAGTTCATCCGTGCTTATACTTTGATCGCAATATCTCAATATGGGATGAAATATGTCTCATGAAAAAGCTTACCCCTGTTTTATTGCAGCCTCCTCTGTGCAGGTAGGTACAGTCACAATACACACCCTTTCCTTTGTCCCACTGTTGGGCGCGGATGTCAACTCAGAATTAAGCCTTCAGATTAGACCTTCGTCCACCACGCTGGCAAGTGCGGATTGGCAGACTTCACATGCCTTCGAGAACATTATGAACGAGTGTCCTCACTGTGTCCTTCACCGTTACAGCAAGTGACACTTCTCTCTTAAACAGTCACAAAAGATTATAACGATAAAAAAAATTTTTTTTTGCATTATAAGGGTCTATAAACTAGCAGTTTGGTTATAATAACTACACAATCAGACACAACAACAATACAAGAGTGTTTGTGACGTTTGATCACGCAAATTGGGCATTTATGGAAAATTCTGAAACTAAGTATCGACCTTATTCGACCTCTATTCCAAACGATGGAAAGCATATAAACATGCACAGTTGTTCTCATAACAATGAGAGCGCGGTTAGGTTAATTTGGTAGAAATTTGTTTAGTCTCACTACCTTACATGACCTTACCCCTTACCTTAACATGAAATATTAGGGGTCGTACTGAAAACCAGAGGCCGTGGTCCGCCACGGTTAATGCTGAGCACGGCCCCTTTTTGACAAATTCGTAATAATAGGTTTAAATTTATTTTAAGGTCAATTAATTTTTTATTTTTGTTTTGTAATTGTATGGATTTTGTCAAAATAAATATTAAAAACGATAGAATGTATGGCTGAAATTAATTAACTGTTCAACGCTGGTATATGTACTTGGGCAGAGTAACTCCTTACTCGTCTAGGTTTCACACAGCTCCGCCTACTCGAAACATGTACTTATATTGGGAAAATCTGAGTCAATACAATGTCTCATCAAAGATCGTCTAACAATAATTTAACAATTAAAATAATAAATATAAGTCTATAAATAAATAAATGATTAATAATAATGTGTTCATTAACACATAGTCAATAAAATATTAAATTAATAAAACTAGTAATTAAAGTAGGTAGATAATGCTTCTTGCTATTTGGCAATGCGTAACATAAACTTTTTCTATTTCTAGTCTATTTCTATTTCTAATAGGTTGTGAGACTAAACAAATTTCTGGTGAAAAGTGGGTGTATACACACCTCTACCAACCTCATAAGTACAGATAAATATTAAATATAACATAAATATGTATTGTCTCAAACATAAATAAATTGTAACGGCAAGGTATTTTTGTTTTGGCAGTGTGATGTTTCCATCCGCATGCAAAGCTGCTGTTTTATCTGCTTATGCACTCCTTGTATTTTGCGGATGAGTGGAATAAACTCTTAATTCTCTCGCCGCCCAATCCTCTCCGTGTCACATGCAATGCAACTTTAAAATGGGATAAAACAGATGAACATTAAAGGTTCACTACTTTTTTTATTTCGATTATTTTTATTCACTGGCGATTATGTTTCAATATTATTGATACGTTTGGTATACTTTTTAGAGCTATTTTACAGCCAAGCTAAGCTACAGCCCATAGGTCTCCCATTGTTGGACACAGGTCTGTCCCACAACCGAGGACACAGCTAAGGGAGGTCCAATCACTCCACGCTGTTACGCGTAATGTATGGAAGGTTCGAAGGAGTGTCAAATGTTCTTTGACAAGACGTAACGATTGTTTTGCATTTGAAAATAGCTCAACGTGTCCTCTGGAGCAGAGAAGTGCACATGAAATTTTGACACTAGCGGTCACCCGCGATCATCACATTCGACGCGAGCTGAAAGGATAGACAGAAGGCTCTTTAACAATAATTTTCTTTAATTCTAAATTACCTACTACCCGTGCCCAGCAGTGAGACGTCTATGGGTCGCAGCGAATTGTTATTTATCTAACCTCTTATCACTGCATTGTTTGTTATTTTGTTGTAAATAGACAAGTGATGTTCTTTAAACTGACTTATCCAATTATAAAAACGCATTAGATATTTTACAAAAAAAAAAATAGTTTGAGATATCTCAGAAGAAAAATAATATGTAAAGTTTGATTGTAACTTTATCTTTATCAACCAACAAATCCTTGAATATTTTCGAAGGGATCGGCGGGTGCTTCTGAATCTGAGCGATAACTTACAAGATAACAAGCCAAGTTGGGGAAAAAATTCGGCGCTTCTCAAAGTTTCCAAACCGCAATGTTCGTCCTCGCGGTGGTATAAATTAGACCTGTTATCAGCAAACAAACTTTTCTATCTGATCTAATGGGTTGTCTTACGAGGTCGCTCTGTGGGTAAATTGAAATATAGAAATTTCTTTCGTATCAGTTTCTTGAAATTATTCTGTTCGGACAACTAGGGCCGTAAGATTAGTAGCAAATGATGTTCATTGAATTTTTACAATTTAAATAATTTATCTTTTTCTTATGATCAAGATTTTCATATCTCAAAACATAAATTGATCTAAGTAAAATTATTTAATTTGAATTCAGAATTCTTAAATTGTTATTATTTAAAAGAAAATGAAGTCATTGTAGCATTAATGAAAGTATTAAAACTAAATCGGTAAAAATCTGAAAATGTATGACTAATACTAATGTAATAATTTTAGAGCAATGACATGATTTCAAATTTAAAAAATTATGTCAATTAATCAATTAAATTAGCGGAAATTTGAATTGATTGACATTTTTATGTATCGTTAAATTTCACGGGTAGATTGAATTGCTTTCGTATCAGTTTCTTGAAATTATTCTGTTCGGACAACTCGGGCCGTAAGATTAGTAGCAAATGATGTTCATTGAATTTTTACAATTTAAATAATTTATCTTTTTCTTATGATCAAGATTTTCATATCTCAAAACATAAATTGATCTGAGTAATTTATTACGAGTGCCTACAAAATAGAAAATGAATTTGGTTAAAGAAAGGAGGTAAAGCTGCAGTATATGCGCAAAAGTAAGAACACAACGTAACTGCGGTAAAACAGGTTGGTAAAATAGTGTTTATTTTGTTTGTTATGTTAGTAATCCCATCTGTCCCAACTTCAACTAATCAGATATTAAAATGTGGACGATCTATCGTTTGGCTTTTATCTTCATCGCGGGTTCAACAAAATAATAATTTTAAGTTTAAAAATACTGACTCAAATTCAAAAGGATGAAGAAAAATTGTTCGGTGTTCCAGTCCAAAGTAAGATTAGGCGAGGAGAATCTCTCTATTCTATTTTCTTAAGCCGAGACCAGCTGCTGTTATTTGAAGTGTGAAATAAAGCTTACTTAAAGATAGCATCCGACTTACAGAAAATCCTGTAATGCTTGACACAAACAGACTCCAGCCAACGTTTTGTGACTTGGACAATTTCATCTAGTGACTGTAGTGCAGTTTGAGTTTTTGTTACAACTATGTACACACGTGTTTTGTTTTTATACAATTTTATTTCACTAACAGACGTCCTCACTTGTCCTGTATTCAATGACTAGTCATCCCAGATGGAATTTTGCGATAAAGTTCGACCGAATCACTTTTCTTTGTAGCCGTTTAAATACTCATAGTTTGATAATATTTAGCTCCCGACAACATTACTAGTATAGATACTCGAATATTAGGTATACCTATAGTTCTAACTTTAAACTCATCACCACAACCCTTTCTTAGTCCCACTGTAGGGCTTCTTCGAAGTACGGATTTGCATACAATTTTTAAGACTAAGAATATTATGGATAACTCTCAGGCATCGTTTCAACACGATGTTTTCCTCACCAGCATATGACATTCTATTTCCTAAATCGCAATTGCGCTTAGAAAAGTCATTGGTGCGTGCCTCTTGTATTTGAACTCGAGCAAGAGGCGTGGTTGATTGCCTGGTTGCTGTTACCACTGTTAACTTCAAAGCCATTGCTTTGAGAAGTGCACTGCTCTCCGAGTGCTAAATAGCTAAGTTATTTTTAATTTTCCAGCATTGTATTCCCGCAGTGCAAATACAGCGCTCTTAACCACATTGCACTTACAATGAAAATTCTATGTTTACCGTGACAGCGTGACGCTTTTTGTGTTCTACGCAGTAGTGTTTCACAAGAATTGAGTATGTTAATTTATACATCTGATTTTTACTGGAGTACTGGAAACTAATTTTGTTCATATTGACAATGGTTAAAGGGCCTTGAACATCGATCCCTCAACCTTTAGAGGGGCTTTGCGGGAGAGACCTCTTTTAAATAATTTGAAAAACTCCTAAAATATTACTGCAGGTAATGAATAATGTTTAAAAAAAAATTGTTCCGGTTTCGTGGTTTTCTGTGTGGTGGTGGTACTGTGGTTTTCCGTTATATTTTTGCTGAGGCGACGATCTTTGCTCTCAAAGGATCTGCATCTGTACGGAACGAGACTTACGAAAAATTACTAGCTGGATTATAATTATGACTACTTTTTAGCTTACTTTTTAACTGGAGCTGCATGCTTGTTTGCCAATTTATATCCATAAAAAAATCAAGTATTCTGTCATCTAACTGCTGGCGGAAGCCAGTGCAGCTTAACATTGTCATTGTGTTTTTTGATACGCGTCCATGAGTGTTTCCGCAAGTAGTGGAATACGTACTGATTCATCAACATCGCACGACTCAAAAACTCAATGAGCTGAAATATTGAGTTTAACCTTCCAGCCTTGTACTCCAATATCTTAGGGCCTCACCGAGATTAGGTAGCAGAGCGTTTTATTTCCTGCGATAAATGAGGCAACTCGCCGACTGCATGCAAAAGGACGAAATTAAATTAAGAAGCCGTAAGGCTGATTGTACATTGACTACTGCGACTATTTTAAGTGTAACTACAAACTTTAATTCAATCCTTATTTTTAAATATTTCTTTTTTAAGCTTGGGCACTTTTGTGACTGATGTGTGACTGATTGTGACTACCTTTGCATTATCATACTTATAATAAAAATAAAATATTAAAATGAGAAAATAAATCATTAAATATTACATACCTTATTAACAAGTAATAGTCCACCCAATTACATATTTAAAGTTTTCTTGCTGCTTGTTCGACCTCATACTTACTTGCTTTTATTTTATGCGTCTTGACGAAACTCACTTTATATCGCCAAGACATTTTATTAAAAAGAATTTATTAGAAATAATTTTCTGCAAAGCTAAAGGAAACCGTTGCGAGAACTATTTAGATTTCTATAATTATAAGCATCTAAAATATAGCAAAAATTGTCCCATTCTGAAAAGATTATTGAGGTTTTATCGAAACATAACATGTAAATAATATATAGAGATTTTGCAATGGTAAAGACGCAAAACAAAACGTGACGCAAAAAATGTAGCCTATGTGGTCAGCCTTCTTCCTCGGCTTTATACGACAGGCTACCCTCTTCGTACACGGTCAATTTGCTCAATTTCCATTGTTGTAGTTGAATCGCAGTCTTTTGTTGAGTTGTATTGGCAATATCATTTTGCATCTGATAAGAGGTCGATTGGACATAATATATTAGTAATTTCTCGGTTAAATGAACATTATTAAATAGTTTGCTGATAGGATCGGCAACTTTAAATGTTACTACATTTCTACGACCTAATTTAATATTATAAGTGGGTTTTCAAGGGGAACTGTATTTTCTGTCAGCAAAGTTTATATTTGTCATCAACTTCTTATTTGCCTTTGCTCATTCCCACTTGCGGTAGGGTCGGCTCTCCTAATTAATTTGCGCTAAGACATTATGTAGTGGGTTGTCGGGTCGGGTAAGGCTTTTTCTTTTCATCCTCGGCCTCTTCTACTTTCTGGAAGGCTCAATGCCTGTTTTGGCCTGACTGACTACATGACAGTTTTCCCGTCGTATTACATGTTCATACCAACTTAATCGATATTCAGCTGGTTTTTCAGGTATAAAGGCAACCTTAAAACTTCCACGGATATAATATTAATTCCTGACTTGTCAATTTTGGCTACCCCTCCTGACCATCTTAACATTTTCATCTCAGTTTATCTACATGCTTTGTACATGTGTCTTTTACAGTCCAGCACTCCGCCCCCATATAACATTGCCAGTTTTCACGCTATTTTATACACATTGCCTTAAGTTTTCATAGGCGGGCCACATAGTACCTCAGTCAATGATCGCCATTTCTGCCAGGAAATACTTACTCTATGTGTCATGTCTTCTTCGATTAATATTTATTATTATATTCCGACGATAATTTTAATTGAGTCGATTTATAAGAAAAAAGAAATGCAGTTAACATAACTTGTTTGCTTTTCAAGATTTATTTTATTAATATTATCTATAATTCTTACAGAAGTCGGAACCATTGTTGGACTAATAACTGAAAATATAACTATCTTTCTCCACGCGCCATTTTAAAAGGAAAATGTGCATTTCCATTTTCCGTTTCAGAAACGCACGATACCAGTATTCGTTTGTGGTTAACCGAAATAAAAATTGTATTTTTTCGATATGAGTTCGAAAAACAAGTAATATTTTACCAAAAGGTAAAATAATACCATTCATCATTTGTTCAAAGTTATAATTTATTCAGACCGACGGTAAACGACCACGTCTTGGATCCATATATCATCACTGGCAACACACTGCTCGAACACTTTCGTCTTCAAGCACTGAGGTAGTTTGGATCTGAATATATATATTTGCTTCCCGAACGCTGCCCAGTTGAGCTGGATTCTTCAAGTGACCTCTTTCTTGAAGTTGGACTTACGCAACTGGACCAATTATCCCAGATCTTAGTAAAGAATGTCCTAACAAACACACTAGAAACATCAAAAACGATTAATTACTGGCGGGCTATAGACGCAACAAAAACGGTGACTACATAGCCACTACGTACTCGGTCATCTGTGGAGGGCACGTTAAGCCGTAGGTCCCGGTTGTTTTCAATGGCAAAAAGCCTTAAGCCTTGTCGAAGTCCTTCGGGTAGCTTAAGAACATTCGACACTGGGTTGGCCACTAACCTCCCCACCAATCCTTATAAACCCTATTTAAATATCTCCATTTATCGCAAAATTCAGTTTCAAAATGTAGACCTGTTGATATGTATATAAACAACGAGGTCTTCAGTAACATAAAAATATCAACATCTCCTCTCTTAAACTCAGCCACTTATAAAGTTTGCGACTTTTTGGCCAGGCCTAGTTATGGAGTGGGTCTTTTATCTCATTCCATTTTGCGCTCTGGCCATTTAATAATTTTCGTTGTGGCGCTTAACTTACACTTAAAAGTTATTTTTTGTTCTGCGTTTAATTTTTGCTTTGTCTGCGGTTGAATTGGGCGCGTTATTTCTATTCAATCCACGCGATATTGCTTAAGTTTTGATTTTGCAAAGTTACTTCTTACAGAGTTTAGGTAATTCATGTAAAGACGCAGCAACTGTCAGGTCAGCCATGCCCTTAACCCTGCCACTCCGAGATGAGACGTGCCCTTCGCTAGCTGATGATGAGCTCTGGAGCGCGCACAAAGAGCGCGCCTCCGTAAAATAACAATACTCATGAATATAATTGAAGGCTGCAAAGGTCTGCCGTTGTGATGTGCCAGGTATCCATATTCGTATTCGTAACCGCAGAAAAATGATCTGCATCTGTTACATTTTTAACGGATCTGGAACGGATATTTTTCCAATTTATTTATCTTATTACACAAAATATTTCTAATTTTAAATAACAGTTTATTTTCTTCTACATTTTTTGTTAACATTAATTAGACTAACAAGCGTAATATTCTGCTTATGTCACTGACACACTAAGTCAACACTACTATAAACAAAACAAAAGTACAAGTCCAAACTCTATCACTAATGCAAAGCGTCAACTGTCGTTTCAAGGTATTTGAAGGTTACTAACCGTCACTCACATGGATACCAACATAATAAAAGTATTTCAGGTTCGTATTTGTATCTGTAATCGCGGATAGAAACATTATTGCTCCGAATTTGTATCTGTATCCGCGGATACATATTTATAAAAATCTGACACATCCCTATGCATGATACGCCCCAGATCACTCGACACGACAGAACCAGCGAAAAGCAGCGGTATAAAAACAATTTTGTTTTTAAATTTTTAAATTTTCAGATCTCCTATGCGTAGTTTAAATACTTTGTGAGTTTGTTTGCATTTTAATTACCGTATAATAAGCCGCTGACACCATTGGCGCTTTGGTAAATGCCCATAATGACTGACTGAGATATGTACCGCTTCCAACGGGGCATATAAATTAATTGTACTCAGATCTAGAACCTACCAACTAAAGTATATGCCTCAATAATACCGGAAAGTTCCGAATGAAGTTTATTTACAACAACTTCACATAACATCACCTTTATTTCTTTTTTCCTTTATTTCTCCGCAGAGGTAGACAGAGATGTGTAGTACACTTTTCAACTGCTATGTTTAGGTTCCATGTAATACCTGGTGAGCCTATTATTACATACATCGGGCACAAATCCAGACTTTGCTCTGCTACCGGGAACTTTAAGTTAGAAAAACCCAATAGTTTTTGCCCGCAGAACCTCTAGCTTAACCACTAGACCAACGAGGAAATTTAAAAACATGGGAAAGCTCAGATAAAGATTTGTGTTACTATATATTTTAAACGTGGCGATTTGGGAAGAATTTGCGTGTGTGTTTTCAGTAAATCTATTCATTCTGATTACGAAGCACTATTAAGCGGATTGTGCGCTTCATTTTTATAATTTCTTTATTTCCATCACGTTTCCAATATCTTCAGCCATTGTGTGCGGCCCGCAAATTCTATGCCTTGTGAATAATAGAGTCACCATCGCTTGCGGTTTGTCGACAGCATACATTATGTGGCAGTGATTTAGTGTGTTCGTTCATACTAGTGTTAGAAACACACAATATCGAGCTGACAATGTAGCTCTTAATCCGACGGGATAAAGTATATTTTTAACAAGAATAAATTTCGCATGCTTGCTACTAAGCTGTGAGTGACAAGCCCAGAGGGCATTCTGCGACATGATAATTATGTGTCTGGGAACAGGTGTTGCATACGCAGTTATCAATGAAGATAACTTACGTTGGACTTATGTCATATTAACGTCACCCGCCGATGTCTGCAAAGACTGATAGCGAAACTGGGACAACACATTCGAAATACAGCCTTCCAATGTTGAACCGAAATTTGAATAATCTTAAGGCGGCAGCCTCAGGCACATGTAGGTCACGTGTCTCGATAGCACCAGTCAAGCCGCAAATTAGTCACGAATGCTGTCTTGGCTTCTACTTATTCAAGTTAGAGAAGTAACCTGGTAATGGAATAATAACACTCCCCAGGAATGTATTTACTTAATAATTTTCGCGGAAAATTATCATAACCGGTTGTTAGCGTGCAGGGGAAACCTCGAGGTAACAATGGCATAACATTTGTGATATTGGTATAGATGTATTATTTTAAATGCAAAATTTCCATAAATGTGCTCATTTCCTCTGTGCGTGTTAACGGGTGGGTATTACTGATCTGGGGGCCTAGACAAGTGGCAAAAACGCTAGTAGAATAGATTATCAAATGTATGGGATTGACATTCGCGCACATAATCTATAACATAACTATAATCTATAACTATCTATTATTTCAGCAGCGCTGTTGGCGGTTTGGCAGCGCTCTTGACGGTTTGGCAACGTCGCAGGTGAACCTAATTTTTTTTTTGCAAATATTTTGAAAATTTTAATAAACATCCCAATCAAGTTAAAAACAAGCATTGCAATGGAATCAAAATGTGAGCATATGTGGGTAATATTATGCGAACCCATTTAGGATCCTAAACAGCAAATGATAATACTCAAGTGTCAACACAAAATAGCATGCATATTTTGCTGTGATTTTGGTGTTATTTCAAGTAATTTTAAAGGAGTTTTATGTTTTTCTCGCTAAAACTTTTCGTATGGTTGCTATAAGCAAAGCACGTATTTTTCATGAACTCCTACATACTTCTGTTAAAAACTGTTTGTTAAACAGAATATTTATTGTTCTGTTTGGTTGGTTGGGATTTAATTAAAGTTGTTTTATAAATATTTTCATTTGATTTGTAATAATTTATTTCCCTTTCACTTCACTGAAAATAAATCATACAGGGAAGCGTAACCGGTTCGATTCACGCACAAATCCAAATTGCGACGTTGCCAAATGGCATGGCTTGATGAAAACAACAAAAAAAAAAGCTTGCCGGGCGTTGCCGCGAGCCGGTGTTGCACCGCTACTGTCGCTCACAGCGCCGCGAAAGAGGAGGAAAGGTTTCGTTCGCACCGCTACTACAGCAACGTGTCCAATCCGTGCATTGTTTTGTCCCATACATCCGTTTTCAATGTGGCTAATAAACCGGATGGACTGTGAAGTAAAAACCAAGATGCTGAATATATAACTAAGGAAATCTATTGTTTTGTGTTATTTATTACATACTAGTGGACGCCCGCAGCTTTGCTCGCGTGGAATTAGACGTAACATAACCTAAATACAAAATTTCATTGAAATAATGTGCACCCCCCTTTTACCCCCTTAAGAGATGATTTTTGAAACTCAATAAAAAACCTTCATAGGTACTGAATTTCATTC